>ML371804.1:0-22247 GCA_005239525.1 Nicotiana knightiana | reverse complement strand
GGGAGATCGGGCTGCATACCGCAGCGATTATTATATGACACCTAATGAGCGTGAGTGTTGAGTGTGAGTGTTGATTGACGAGAGATGAGTCACGAGTGACTGAGAGGCTTGTCCGAGAGGCTTTATATTATGAGTGACACTGTGCCCGAGGGGCTTATTTGCTATGAAACTACTATTTTCACTCTTCTTTACATTTTTGCCTCTAAACGATAAATGTTGAACCAATGTTTTATATGAAATTTGGAAAAGGAAAACTGGAGTTTTATGAAACTTTCATGACATAGATCCCTAAATTGATTTATTGTTTTCCACTGATGTTTATTATATGAATTTTCATGATTATAAAAGCTCTTCACTGCACTCAAGTCCTTATTTATGTTTGTTACTTACTGAGTTGGTGTACTCATGTTACTCCCTGCACCTTGTGTGCAGATCTAGGTGCCCGAATCGAGTGAGATTCAATTCTTCATTAGTGGAGCAGTTGTCGGAGATTGTGAGGTAGCTGCACGACATTCACAGCCCCACCCTTCTCCCTCTCATTTTGTTGCTATTTATATTTTTCCTAGACTTGATGTATTAAGCAAACCGTGTCAGATTCTGTGTTTCATTAGATACTCATGACTATTGACTCAAGGTTCTGGGGATGTTACTTAGATGTTTTCACTGATTATCAGCATTTGTGAATTATTCAAAGTGGAAGGTTTATGATAAATCGCGTTATTGTCTTAAATGGAAAGTTCTTTTTATTATGTTCAGTAAATTGGCTAGCCTAGTACCACGTGTAGATTTGGGGTCGTGACAAGCTCAAATTTGCAGGCCACTCACTGCTCAATTACCGCTTTTCCTTTCGAATTCACCTCCAACACACCCAAATCTAATCATAATTAACTTGATATCATTAATTAAGGCTAAAGGAAGTAACTTTACTGAAAATTTATGATTTTCCTAAGTTTTCTCAAAAAAAGTTAAAAACCCGACCCCGGGCTTGCTTGGTCCAAACTCAGGGTTCGGACCAAATTCCGTTTACCCATTCACCCCCGAACCCGAATATGCAATTAGTTTCGAAATCTGACTCCAATTCGAGGTCAAAATTCAATTTTTACAAAATTCCCTAATTCTATCCAAACCCTCAATTTTTACCATGAAACTTCTTGATTTTAGATTGAAAAGTGATGAAAAATATTGAGTAATTGAAAGAGAAGAGTTTAGGATTGATTACCAACACCTTAGGGATGAATTTTTGTGAAGAAAATCGGCTCTAGGTCTTTGTAGTTCGAAAATTGGTGAAAAATAGCTTCTGGCCGTTTTAAAACTGGTTTTTATATGACTGGGCAGGCCTTCATCTCGTTCGCGATGGGCCTGCCGTGTTCGCATTGGGTCAGGCCCAATGGCCTTCGCGTTCGCATTGGGTGGGCTGCATTCACATAGAGTAATCGGCCCCCTTTCCCCAGGCCCACTTAACACATCGCGTTCGCGTGGCCTGGACGCGTTCGCGAAGCTTTAGCCCACCAGTGCTCCGCGTTCGCGTCCTGAGCTCCGTGTTCGAATAGCACAAAAATGGACCCAGTTCACTTTACTCTATGCGTTCACGAGTGAAGCAACGCGAACGCGGAGAACAATTTACCTGCGCACCAGAAACAACAAAACATCAGTTCTTCCTAAGTGTAAAACATCACGTAGCCTATCCAAAACTCACCCGAGCCCTCAGGGCTCCAAACCAAGCATGCACGCAAGTCTAAAAATATCATGCGGACTTGCTCGTGTGATCAAATCATGAAAATAAAGTTCAAAACTATGAATTTAACCTCAAAACTCATCATTTTTCTCAAGAACACTCAACTTTCACTATTTCTTAATCGGACGTCCGAATCACGTCAAATAAATTCCGATTCTCACCAAATTTCACAGATAAGGCATAAACATTATAACAAACCTGTACCCGGCTCTGAAACCAAAATACAGGCCCTATACCAATGATTTCAAATATTAATTCATTTCTTCATTTCATTAAAAATCCAGCAAGACAATTTCTTTCAAAATTGATTTCTAAGGCTAGGGACTTCGGAATCCAATTACGGGCATACACCCAAGTCCCATATCTTACTGCGGACCTCCCGGTATCGTCGGAACACATATACGGGTCCGTTCACTAAAAATATTGGAAAAAGTCAACTAAAACCAAATTTTAAATTCCAAAAATTACTATTTCTCATAGTTTCACATAAAAGCTTTCCGTTTTCACGCCCGGACTGCGCATGCAAATCGAGGTAAATAAAATTAATCTTTTTAAGACTAATGAGCCTGGAATGGAGTCTTAATTTATAAGATGACCCTTTGGATCATCACAGCTTGTGTCACTTTGTGTTTGATGCTTAGTATTTTGTGGCTTCATGAATACTTGTAATTGTTTGAGAATCGAAATGGAACTATCCTTAGTGAGTCATGTGCCATGCGTGATGAGAAATTATATAGTCCGTGTCATTTCATTAGAGTCTAGAACTTGCCCGGCATGTGAATTTAAGTGAAATTTTAGGTTTTGCTCGGTTTGAAAAATGATTGTAGGCTTTATTTGATCCTTTTTGAGCTTAATGCTTACGACAAATAAAAACTATCCCTAGTCAACCCTTTTGAACCTATAAACTTTTATGTGGAAACTACATTACAAGTATATATCCCTTTATTCTTAATAGTCATTGTTTTGATCCTTTTACCTCTTAAAGTATATTTGAACATTTGATTCGAGTGTGTGAATTCGACTTAATCTTTTGTTCTGGTTGTGAGGGAAATTGAATTTTTAAGGGATAAGTGACGTTATTAAATGTCTCTATGATGTTAAGTGTTCAAGCCATGAATGCATTGTGATACTGAGTCGGTTTATGAGGCTAGGATTGTTATAAGCATGTTATCTTGTTGTTGAATAAATTTTTGAAGTATGGCATAAAGTAAAGGGAAGTGTGTGTTGAAGGTGCATTCTAAAGTTTAATTGTTTCTATCAACCATAGTCATAGGTATGGTGTGCTTCAGATGTGTTAAAAAAATAAAGTGCTCTAAGTTAATGTGAATTGGTGATTGACTCAAGGACGAGCAACATTTAAGGGGTGGGTGGTGATGTTCGGCCAAAATGCTATACTTTTAGTACATTACTCGCTCTATATTTTATTGGTTTAGTGATTAATTGTGCGATATTTGACCTAAATTGTGTTGTTTTATGTGTAGGAGCATAAAAAAAAAGAGACGAAAAAAAATTGCACAAAAAGAGGATACAAATTCAAGAAAAGAGCACAAAAGCATCAAGTACCCAAACCGTGCTACAGACCAAGTAAAGCCAACTCTATAGCCATCTTGACCATGCTACAAGCCAAGCGTAGCCAGCTCTGTAGCCAAGATGACCGTGCTATAAGCCTGACCAGGTCTATAGCCCAGTAATTAAAAGTCGCGGTTTAGAAGACTCCAACCTGGATTTGGACCGAGGGATTTTGGCCCTAACATATAAATACTCCCCAAACGAGTTGAGGGAGGGTTGGACATTATTGGAGAGGCAAGAACGCTACGAGAATACTTGGGAGCAACGAATCACAAGAGTTTTCTCTTCCGTTCTTACTTAATCTGCATTTTAATGCTTTCAACTATTATCATGATTGTTAGTTTGGTTATGAGTAGCTAAACTTTCCCATCTTGGGTTTGATGGAACCTTTTGAAGGATGATTTTTCTGTTGCGTTTAATATAATTTTGCCGTTGGATTTTCTCTTCTTGTTCAACTACGTGATTATTTTAGTTGATTGAAGGACTCTCACTTGACTGTGCCTATTTAGTGTGTATTGCTTGAGAAAGGGTACATATTTAGATAGTTGTTGAACAACAACACTCCTAACATATGTGAGGAATCAATATGGAGGGTTTAAAGGTGGGATTAGGAATAACGAAATCTTGGTACGATCTTAGTGAGCGGTGAATTAGTGTCAGCTAACGTAGATGGAAGAATATGTCTAGTAAATTGTGGTAGTTGCTCGGAAGAGAATTACGACACCCGAAGTACTCACGATCGGTAGAGAATACTTAGGTGAAATTATAGAAGATGTAGCGGGAAAGATTCCGACAATTGGAGAAATCATAACTTTAGACCTCCTTAATCTTATCTCCAACCTTTGTATCCCTATTTGTTAATCTACTAATTTAATTTGTTAGTTAATTAGATACAAGAATCTTAATATTTATAACTTAGGAATTGTTCGAGCTTGTCCTCTTAGTGATAGTAAGCAGTTGTAGCTAAACCTTAGTTATCTGTGGAATTCAATTCCGGATTCTTAGATCGAATTATATTTGTAACAATCGACTATCCTTTTTAGAAGTAGAGTTGTGCGTGATTAATGACACCCCTTGACAAGCAAAATTGTTCCAGCCTAGTGGTCATGCCCCTTGACAAGAAAAAGATATATTGTTGGCTTATATATTTTATAACTATTTCTTAGTTCTGAGTTCCTACTCCAATTTCGAACTCTCCTTTGCCAGCTCCATCTTTGGGCGGCTCATCACGTACGATTCTCCATTAGATACATTTTTTCTTATGAATTTAATTATATTTTCTAAATATCTTTTGGGATTAGTATTAATAATTTATGATTTAGAATCTTGGAATATAAATATTTACTTTTAGAATATTACAATTGAGATTTAAATATATGATCTATAGCAACTTTTGAACCCCTTTTTTCTTTACTAGAATTTTTCCTAAATATGTCAAGGGGATTCAATTGTTTACAAATAATAAAAAACATTTATTTTTATCCTAATTATGCTATATAATATTCTAACGAATCGGATTCAGTTGCCCTCTTTTCTCTACTTAGTTTCACCCCTTTGTTTTATTATAGTAATTTATTTACTGGTTTACTTTTTGAAATATCGACACCGCATGTATAAAATCCTGCCTAGGTGGAAAACAAAAATGAGAATCAAAGAACCGTTAAGTTGTCCAGGAATCAATGGAATACAGTTTTTATTTCTATAAGCTTCAGGTGGGATTGTCTCCCCTCTTTGGATGTTGCTCAGTCTTATCAGTTGTACTATTTGTCACCCCATGCAAGATGTCTATATTCACCTTCTTTATTAGCCTCTGGTCCTGATTTCGTGGCGTGTGATATGCATCAAACTCTACTGAATAGAATTAAAGGAGAGGCTATGAATATAATTGTTTCATATTAGTAAAACTGTAGTTCAGCCTATATAAATTAAAGGAGAGGTTATAAACAGATTTCATAAGTAAAATTGTAGTCTTATTCGAGTGAGGATATGGTATCTTTAAAAAGGATGAAATTAAGAATACTATATAGCTATCACGCATCAAGGTGTCAGCTTTTGTAAAATTCTTTTATAAGGAATAGTACTTTGTGAGGGTGCTAAATTCAAGATGAAAATAGTTATAATCTTTCTACTCCACCTAATTTTTCAAAAATCTCACAGCGCGAAGAACGGGGATTCGAATTGCCTATTCTTTTTCCTTCTTGTTTGCAAGAAAAAAAAAAGTAACAGAGAGCAAAGGTTAGAACTTATGCTTTGACTTGATTGATAGCTCTTTTCTCTTATACCTATTCCAAGCTGATAGAATGCGCATAGAGAAGAATTTCCCATGGGCAACAGGTCTTTCATAACAACTTAGCTGCCCGGCGCTGCTATTGGCATAACAATCGGTACACCATAATGGATTGGCGCGGGATGAAATAAGGCGCTTTAAAGCCAGTGTTGTAGCTAGATTGGAAAGTAACTCCTTACCCTTTTGGTCGAGCATATAAGAGGAGATCATATGAAAAAAAAATACTTCTTCGTACTTGATATTTATAACAAAATCATATAATTTAGTCTTAAAATTGAGAAATTAAAGTCAATACGCATAGCTCGTAACTATATGACTCATGCATGTAGTTAAGAGATAAAAACTTATAGAAACAAAAACTGGTTTAAACATTCAAACCACAAATAATTGTGCTAGTACTCCCTCCCCTCTTGAAAATAATTCAAAAGAAAATTCCCTTTTCTTGTCACAAAAAAACTGTGAAATTTCGGGAAAAAAAGTGAAATTCTTTTTTAAGTTGAAAATGATATTTAAAAATTAGAATTGTGTTTTGGACATGAATATAACTTGGAGCTATTTTGAATTTTTGTGAGCGCGTTCAAGTGAATTTGAAAAATAACTTTTTGGAGTTTTTTCAAATTCCGAAAGAATTCTGAAATTCAACTTCAAGTGAAATTTAAAAAATTTCATGGAAAAACACTAATTTCAAAAAGAACGTGAAAGATAAAAAAAATGTAATCTTTTTTGGGATCTTGACACGAATGGTGGCCATATTCATTGTTTACTATTTATAGCTATATACATAATTTATACATTGATTATACATAATTATATACATAAAATAAAGAAATTATGCATATATTATACCTCCACCTGCTATTTTTAGTTTACGCGATTGGGTGGACGGTTATTTGGATTAATTCTTCATCTTCTTTTATGGCCAAACGGGCCCTAATACGTACCTATGTGAGCCTTTTCTTTTTGGGGTTTTTTCATTCCTATACACTATTGGAAACTTTATTACCCTAAATGTCTATGTTTAGTTAATTACCCGGCATAAACAAGTTTTGTTTATAAAAGATATACAATCCACCTTAAAATGCTCACAACCATTATTTGTGTCTTCAATCAAGGGATTTAGTTACACCCTTTTTCTTTTTTCTCTCATCTTTCCCTTCTTCTCTCCAGATTCTCTCTTTCTCCCCTCGTACATCCAAATACTTACAAATTTATGTAAAGGGATCACCGTTTCGTGATTTTATATTTTTCTCCACAAAATTATTAGTATTTCATATTACACCTGTAAGTCTCTGACGGACTGAAATATTCTCTTCTTCTCCCTCTAAATATTTTGTTATCTTTTTAGATTAAAAAAATGCAAGCAAGATCAATTATTCTACTACTACTTTTATCCCAAAAGCAGAAAGAATAGAACTAAAACAGAACTTCTGAAAGCACGAACATTGCACAAAAATAAAAAAGAATATTAATTTAGTAATTTTGACCACGACAGTTTCGTGGATAAGTTATACAAGCACTGGTATTAAATCTGTAAAAGAAAAATATAGGGGGATATATAGAAAAGTAATTGTATCAAGTGCACAGCCAAAATATTATGTCTACACAATTATATACTTATCTACATTTACCCAGTTATATAACAACTACAATGTCATACCACTTAAATACAAATTTTATACAATATGTCTTTTGTATATTTTGTATCTGATTTATACAGTAAAAATAAATTTCATACAACTAATTATATATTATACAACTTACCTATAATTTTCACACATTATTTCTACCAGTTAACTACAACTACAATAACATACAACTTAAATACAAATTTTATACAATATGTCTTTTGTATATTTTGCATTTGATTTATACACAGTAAAAAAATTTCATACAACTAATTATATATTATACAACTTACCTACAACTTATCTACAACTTTCACAAATTATTTCTATCAAGTTAAATATAACTACAATAACATACAACTTAAATACAATTTTTCTACAAATTTTCTACAATTTAACTACAATTTCGTAAATATAGTGCCTATCACTTCTTCTTCTTCTTCTTCTTCTTCTTCTTCTTCTTCTTCTTCGAGTTTCAATCTGAAATTCAGCCAAAATCAAGTCTAATATTCACCAAAACACCCTCAAAATTGAGATATAAACTCCAAATCATATTCTCAATTGTTTGCAACAACATTCAATCCAAACAAATAATGATTTTTGAAAACTCAAGTTCGAATTCAAAGCTTCAAAGCTTTTTAATGGCTGTCAATGGTAGAATTGCTGCTCTCTTTTCCCTTGTTTTACATTACTGAAATTAGGAATTGAGGGATAGAGAGAGACGTAGAGAGAATTCTCAATTGTTTACAACAACACCCAATTCAAACAAGTAATATTTTTTGAAAACCCAAATTCGAATTTAAAGCTTCAAAGCTTTTTAATGGCTATCAATGATNGGGGGGGGGGGGGGGGGGGTGAGAGTGATTGTAGAAATTGATTAATTATCCTTAAATCCTAAAAATGTACATAATTGATAATTGTAATTAAAGTGAAACTTGAGTAGGGAGGGTAATAAAATTTCCGATAGTGTATAAGTATGTAAAAATTCCTTCCCTTTTTGGTCTTAAAAGGGGTAGATATACCCCTTTACTAATTGTTTAAATCTATCCCCTGCTATATTTTCTGTTCAAATATACCCTCACGTGTATCTAAGTTCTAAATATATCCCTATTTTAATGAACATGACACGTGGTGGTCTCTAACCAAATTTTCCAACCCACAAACAAAAAATTCCAACCGGACTAAAATCCAAGGCCGATCGACCCGTTTAAAGAATTTGGTTGAGATACAGATTGAAAGGAACCTAATAGCCTCACCAAAAGGGGTTTCTGAAAATCTGCTTGTTTAGTCCCTTCTGGATATTGTAACACACTCATTTTTCTCAGATGGGTTTCGAAAATTTTAACAGAAGCGAAAAAGGGATGCATCTTGGGGATTTCTTGATGTAGAGGGAGATGAGACATTTGGTTCTGAATGAGGAAAATTTCTTTAAGGTTGTAAGAGGGAAACGGGTCGGTCTTGGGCTTTAATCCGATTGGATTTTTTTGGTTTTGTTTCCGGGTTGGAAAATTTGATTAGAGGCCGCCACGTGTTATGTCTGTTAAAATAGGGGTATGGCGGTGCATATATGAATGGAAAGTATAACAAAAAATAGATAAATAATATTTGATACCAAAGAAATATACTCAACTATTTGCCGTTTTTTTTATCGACGCTCAAAAAGTTTCATTTATGTACGTATAAACCATAATGTTCTATTTTGAAGAACATTTTTTTTTCTAATCATTCCCCTGAGAAAATTATCGACTTCACAAAAAACAGGCGAGTATATAATTCCATGCACATAGCAGTATAGACGGATCCAGGAAGTAAATTCTATAGGTTTAAATTTTAAGATTATTAGCATTGAATTAATTATATTTTTAAAATTATGGGTTCATATCTATTATTTTAACAATTATAATAACCTTTTAGATATAAATTTTTACTCTGCATCAAAAATTATGGATTCAGTTGAACTCGTGGTAGACTACTGCATCGAGCTCTGCATGGGAGAGCTACCTTTATCTGAGATTTTACCTTTTATGTGCTTCCAATAATGGGTCTAATGATTACACTGAAGAAGATCTTTTGTTTGGGGGACGTGAACATCGAAAGACAGTACAGTTAATGCTGGCTGACTTGTTTTATATCAAGTCTCCCTCTTTGTCTGCCTAATTTTTGCATGACAAACAAGATTTTTCTAAATGCATTAATTTATCCACATGTATACATAGATGGAACTATGGAGGAAAGAATCAAGAATAGTGCTTCTTGCCGACCAGATATTTTTTTGGGTTTCAAAAACAGCATTATACACATGAGGGCTGCTAATGGCTTTCTTCCTTCAACTCATTGTACATTCTGATATGCCTTGTTCTAATTAATGAATGGATAATTCGATGGAGAGACGTGAAAAGGATGGTATCTGCATATTAATATTGTTTGTTCATTTGTTCCTTTATTCCGTTTTGATACGTTCAATCTTTTATTCTTTAAGTACGTCATATAATGATACTATTACAACATTTCACAACAAAGAGAAATTTGAAGAAAGATATTTAAAAATGAGGATTATCTTTTAGCAAAGGAAATGGGAGTAAATTCCTACATGAGCATCTAGTTCAATGGTGTTTGACTTAAGATACTCTATCGACAAAATAAATAAACATATGATTTTTAATTTCATAGTCATCTTTGCTAAATGCGAACTTAATGATACAAATTCCAATTATAACCTCTTGACTAATTCACTATCCTTATGAGGACGAAACTTGAGAATTATGACCACATGAAGAATAAAAATGTAGCCCATTTTTCACTAGACTTCAAACTCTGTAAGCTCTTCTGCTATCCTGTCTAGTATAAGGTTTCATAAGCCACCCCTAACACGTAAGCCGTAGGAATTACACTCAGTAGCCAATTTTCGGCCCTGTTATTTAAGTTATATTTGTCATAAAATAATAAAGAAAAATATTGTAAAGAAAGAGAGAGAATTCTTATTGCTTTTAGATCAATTACAATGGAATATAACTTTTTCGGAAAAAAGTGTGTTTACCTTGAAAATGGTAACTACAATTATAGTTGATTATGTGGTTCTAAAAATATGTGATATATTTTAATACCGGTTGTTTAAGCAATAGATGTTGGGTATGAAGCGAGAAAAATGAAATCAGTGCGAAAAGAACTAAGTTAAGCAAACCAGACTCCAAAGAGGCCAGTCTCGAGGGTGGTCGGGCAGGCCTCGAGCTCGAGCTCGAGGAGCTTGGGTAAGGGCAGTCGACGATAGTATAACAATATTGAAGGCCTTAAGGTTGGCCTATTTATGATCAATAATAAGCAATAAATGGAGAATAACTCAAGAACACAATAAATGAAAAACAATAATTTAATGAGACAATTGAAGAGAATGTTCTTGTTAGAGAGTAGAGGATGTTCTTGTTTTTGTATATTGAGTATCATATATCCTTTACAAAGTGACAAGGGTCTTCTTTATATATGAGAGGGAATCCCAATATGGTACATGTGTAATTAATGCAAGGAGATATGACTGGTACAGTCATATGATGCCACGGTACGGGCCCTTACTATTTGTGTACTTTGTCAGCTTTAACCACGCACTTTCTGGGACTTCCCGCTTTCCCATAATTTCTTTGATGCTTGCCCTGCCCCGAGGTATATTGACTCCTCGGAATACTTTCTCGAGGGGTGCGTCTCGGGGTTAAAATTCGGACTCTGTGTCGATACAACCGAGGCCAATTCACTCGGAGTGCCAAAGGAGCCTGAAAACCGGCCTTGCCCGGTTTCACCGTATACAGATAGTCCCCGCGTTTGTTGGAGTGAAAAGACAAATAACGATTTGAATTATCCAACCTTTCAACGCCTTTAGTGCTCTGTTAAACATGCCACATTGGCGGATGATGCGATAGGAGGAAATGCTTTACATTCACACAGTTTTTGAAAAAGATTCGAATTTATTGTGGCGGTTGGCTGCTCTTTGGCATTTACCAGCGTGCGTGGTTGGGCCCTATAAATACTCCCCTTCTTATCTCTCATTCTTCGTTACTTCTTCTATCTTTACAAAGAGATCCCTCATTTCTACTTTTCTGCATCCCCTTTCTGACCAATTCTTCCTAGTTTCCTTCGAAATCTTTTACCAGAAATGGCGGAGGCCTCCATAGTTATTCCACGAGAAGATAAAGCCTCTTCATCTTTACGTTCTTCTAAGGTTAGGATAATGGTACCCCCAAATCTCGAGGAATGCATCCTTGGTTCCTGCGAGACATCTACTGATTTCAAGGTCGACAAACCTTCATCGAAGCCAGGGCGAGGTGAGCCCGTAACTCGGTATGTTAGCTTGATAACAAACGCCGAGGAGGTGAAAATCGACTGCCGCTGGAGAGATGCAGTTCAAGTGGAGATTCCTTCTCGGGAGGAAAACATAACCTTCCGAAAAGTCAGTTTCCTCAGTGTATATACTTATTTGTTCACCCTAGGCCCGGTATGGCCGTCTTCGCTGATGATCGACCCCGTGGTTCTCGAATTCTGTGAGCGAGTGACGCTCGGCCAGATTGGCCCATCATTCTGGTGTATTGTTTACATGATCAGGCATTTTGCCAATATGGTCGATGAGATGTCTTTCATCCTCGAGTATTTGATTAGATTGTACAGTCCCCATTTCTACCAGGGTGGTATGATAAAACTTCATCGCCGGGCCTCGAAGGCTTTCTTTGCTTGTATCGAAGATGGCAAGGACAAAGGGTGACTGAGCCACTTTGTTCGAGTTAGAGCTTCAGATTTGATCTCATCTGAAAAGATGTCGTTTCCTAAGGAATGGAGTATAAATCGTAAGTTAATACTTTTATCCTTCTTTCGTGTCAACTTTCTCTTGAACTAACTCCCTTTGATTATGCAGTTGTTGTGTGGTATCCTGATGCGGTTAAGGATCTCCCGGGCTGGGTTCACCGGCTTGACTCGGCCTACCTGCTGAGCGCGTGTGGCGCGATTTGGCCAGGGGCCGATGGGAAGCTAGAGACCATGCGAGGCTTGTTCTCTCGTGACACCTGAGTTCCTTTTTAATGGAGGATGTCTTCTGAGTATAATATGACCTGCTTTGTCTTGTGTTTATGCAGGCCTATGAGAGGCCTCTTTGATGAGGGAAGCATCGCCCCGGGGAGCAGATATCCAAGAACTGAATGAGGATAGAAAGAGGAAAAGGGAGCCATCGACCGAACCTCTAGGGTCATCGAAGGCTTCAGTGCAGAAGTTAAAACCTGATTCTGCAGCTTCAAACAAGAAAAATGATTCCCCGACATTACCCGAGGGAGGTGAAAATGTAATCCCTCCTGCCTCTGCTGATTTGATCATCGAAGATTCGAGGGCTTCTCACTCGGAGTTTGATGACATCATCCTTCCTGGGCTCGGAGGGGCCTTCGAAGGTAGTCCAGGCGATGTCCCCGAGCCAATTGCTGCCCGAGATGCTTCTCGAACTAAGGGACATTCAACGGATGAGCTGCGAGAGCTCGGATACGAGCCGAAGGCCCCGATTGATCTATTCAGGGTTATTGATGTAGGAGATTCTCCGCCGGTTTTGACATTTTCTCCGAGGGAGGCACAAGGCGCCCATAGCATAGAATTTTTCGATGCGGAGGCGCCTCTCGTAGGGAAGAACATAGTTGAGGGGATCTTCACCATGGCCGAGAAGAGTTCCGATCTTAATGTCATGCCTATTTTCGAGGAGGTTGAAAGGCTTTGCAAACAGGTACTTCCTTCGCTGATTGTTTCAAACCTTGATTAGCATTTCATCGACCCCGCTTCCTTCGTGCTTTCAGGAGAAAGTGCTTTACAGCCAATCCCTGGCCAAGTTTCAGGCTGATTTGGCTCATCATGAAGGGGAGAGCAGGAGATTCTTATCGGAGGCGGGCGAGCTCAGAGCTCTTCTTGCCAAAAAAGAGGAAGAGGAGCTGGTCCTCCGGGCCCGTTTAGAAACGGTATTTCGGAAGCTGAGTGATCTTGATGAGCAGGTAACATAGCTTTCTATACGTTTCATTTATGCTTCCGCCTGCTATCTGTATTCGAAACTTATCAGGCCGATTTTTGCAGCTTAAAGAGAAAGATGCCCAGATGTGGGAAGGATTCGGAGCCAGGGACGCCGAGATCCTTGGGTTTAAGGAGCGAGTGAGTGAGATAACTTCTGAGAGAGAGACCCTTCAAGGGAAGTTATCTTTGCTTGAGGTTTTCCTTCAGTAGGCGAGGGCTGAGAGTGGCAAATATAAAGGCCTCTATGCTAAATCGGTCACCGCGCTGTCTTCGGTTAAGTCTGAATTCGGTGCACTCATAGATTCGTATAAGGCTGACGTTGCTGCTGGAAATGCCCAGGCCAGGAAAGCAGCCGAAGAGTCAGAGCTCAAGCTTACCCGAGCTCTGGAGCATGCCCGATTAAAGTCTCGACGACAAGCTCTCGAGGACATACATGCAGGGGGTCTTGATTTGTTGGCCGAGATCGAGCGGGTGAAAATCCTAGAAAAGGAGTCGGAGGTGCTGCTTGCTTCCGAAGATAATTCGAGCAGGGGCTCGGAAGATGATGATAACGAGGGTGAAGTCCCCGAGGGGGAAGAGGGCGTCGAAGACCCGGGGGCCGAGGGCCAAGCCGCTAAAAGTATAATCTCTGAAGAATCTGTTGAAGGCACGCCCTAGCTATAGATTAGGTTTTTGTTTATTCTTTCTCCCTGTGTAAGGGCTCCGATTTCGGGATTTGTAAAGATGCTTCGTGAACTTTTATCATATAAAAAGTCTTTTCATTATTCCTTGTTTCTTCTCTAGTACCCTGAATTAGGCTTTGATGCATGTTGGTGATCAATCTGATTAATAGGATTTAGAAATGAGAACCCTTGGGGTTAGAATTTGGCCCTGAGGCTTTTTTAAGCTGGCGACCTGGGCCTTTACGCGTTTGGTTGGCACAACCTTTAATGTGGAGGGCGGCTCAGGCTCTTACGCTTCTTTTGGCCCTGAGGTGCTTTAGCTAACCGTATCGGGCTTATTCTCCGAGTCGGGCTTCGACTCGAGCTCAACGGCCCTTAGGTTTTTAAATTGTCCCTGAGGCGCTTTGTGTCGGTATGACCCATAGCTGGCGACTCGGGCTCTTACGCGTAAAGTAGATATGACTTTTAATGTAACGGGCAACTCGGGCTCTTATGCTTTTTTGGCCCTGAGGCACTTTAGTTAACCATATTGGGCTTAGTCTCCGAGTTGGGTTTCGATTCGAGCTCAACGGCCCTCAGGTTTTTCGATTGGCCCGGAGGCGCTTTGTGTCGGTATGAACCGTAGCTGGCGACTCGGGCTCTTACGCGTAAGGTCGATACGACTAGCTGGCGACTTGGGCTCTTAAACTTTAGGTTGGTACAACCTTTAATGTAGTGGGAGACTTGGGCTCTTACTCTTTAGGTTAGCACAACCTTTAACCGGTTCTTTTCGAAGTAAGTGAAGGCCTGTGATTTTATGGCAACAGTCGGACATCTCCGAGTTGCGTTAGTTTGGCCGGAGCCTTGTGACAGTGGTCATTTGTGTTTGGCCGTAGCCTTTTAGTTCCCGAGTGAGATAGTCATGGAGTCTATATCGAGGGTATGCCTTTTGGGTCTTACAATTTCGATATATAGCCTTGACTTTGATATGGGGTTTATGCCTGTTTTAAGGTCTTACAAATTTGTATGTTTCCTCGAGGAGGGCTTATGAGTTAGAATTTTCCTACCCTGAGGTCTTATGGTTTTGGGTTTTATAACTTGATGAACCGACTTTCGGGGACAGCCCCGACTCGGAATTGATGTTACCTCGAGGAGGACTTATGAGCTCGGAGTTACCTTCCCTGAGGTCTTACGGTTCCGAGTCTTAATGACTCGGTTGAGCGGCTGTCGACGACAGTTCCTGCGCGCTTGCTAAAATTTTGGCCCTAGGGTTGTATTTTGCAAAAATGGAAAACTTCTTTGATGTGCAAAATGATTTGATGATAGAAGGTACTTCTCTGATTACTTGGTACAAGTATACATGTTCTTTCCATCGAGGGTTCGATTATTCTACACAGACACGGTTCATTCGACCGTTTGGTCCGATACATCATTCTCCTGTCGAGACCCTCTTTGGCGTATTTCAGTGATCTCCTGGGGGGATGCCCCTCAGTATTCAAGGTTGATCGGAGAGAAGCCTTGAATACTTGGTGAGTTCCCCTTAGGTAGCATATGGATGTTGCCTCATTAAAAACGTCGCTGGTAAAACCCATTTTGGGATAAAATCCGACGCGAGGGAAAAAGAGCACAGAGCATGCTTTAAAACCTAAGGCCTTCGAGCTGGGGGATGTTTGATTCCTTTTATTCGCATACCTGCGCATTTGGTTAGTGCAAAAGTTTGAAGAAAATATGGGGAGGATCGTACCTTAACAATAATAGCGCTTGAGCATTGATATGTTCCAATGGTTTGGCAGTTGCTCACCTTCCATGGTGCCTAACTTGTAGGATCCTTTGCCGATTATTTTGAGGACGCGGTACGGTCCTTCCTAGCTCGGGCCTAGCTTCCCTTCGTTAGGGTTTCGAGTGCTTTGGGTGACTTTCCTTAGGACTAAGTCCCCATTTTTGAAATATCGGAGGTTTGCTCTTCGGTTGTAGTATCTTTCGATTCTTTATTTTTGGGCGCTATCCGGACCAGTGAAGCTTCTCGCTTCTCGTCTAATAGTTCGAGGGCCATTGTCCTGGCCTCATTGTTTGAGTCTTCGGTGGCATGTCGGAATCTGGTACTCGGCTCCCCCACCTCGACCGGTATTAAAGCCTCGAACCCATATACCAAAGAGAACGACATCTTTCTGGTGCTTGATTTAGAGGTAATCCGGTATGCCCATCGTGCTTCGGGCAGCATTTCTCTCCATTTTCCCTTTGCATTTTCTAGCTTCTATTTCAAGTTCCGAATGATGGTCTTGTTTATGGATTCAGCTTGGCCGTTTGCACACGGGTGGTAGGGCGTTGATAGTATTCTTTTGATTTTGTGATCCTCGAGAAACTTTGTTATTTTGCTTCCGATGAACTGCTTCCTGTTATCACACGCTATCTCGGAGGGGATCCCAAATCGGCATATGATGTGATCCCATATTAAGTCGATGACTTCTTTTCTCTTATATTTTCATAGGCCTGTGCTTCCACCCATTTTGAGAAATAGTCAGTAATAAACAGAATAAATCTAGCTTTACCTGGTGTCGTCGGTAGGGGGCCGACTATGTCCATTCCCCATTTCATGAATGGCCATGGCGATAAGACCAAATGTAGTTGTTCACCGAGTTGGTGGATCATGGGCACGAATATCTGAAACTTGTCGCATTTTTGGACGAATTCTTTGATGTCCCTTTCCATGTTGTCCCAGTATTAACCTGCTCTGATCACCTTTTGAATTAAAGAATCGGCACCAGAGTGATTTCCGCAGGTGCCCTCGTGGTTTTCTCGGAGCACGTAGTCAGTGTCCCATGGTCCCAAGAATACTGCCAGGGGACCATCGAAGGTTCTTCTGTATAGAGCTCCACTCTCGTCGAGTGAAAATCGGGCTGCTCTAGTCCGAAGGGCCCTTGATTCTTTTGGATCTGTGGGCAGTTTTCCACTTACCAGATAATCGATGTATTTGTTTCTCCAATCCCATGTCAGGCTAGTGGAATTGATTTCGGCATGTCTTTCTTTGATAACTGATTTAGATATCTAAACAACAACCCCTGGGAGTACGTCATCTTCCTCAACGGAGGACCCTAGGTTTGCGAGTGCATCGGCCTCACTGTTCTTCTCCCAAGACACATGGACCAGAGTCCACTCTTTGAAACGACGCAAAGTGGTTTGAAGCTTATCTAGGTACCGTTGCATCCTATCCTCTCGTACCTCGAAACTCCCGTTTGCTTGGTTTACTAACAGGAGGGAATCACATTTGGCTTCGACGGCTTCCGCTCCAAAGCCTTTGGCTAGCTCGAGACCTGCAATCATAGCCTCATATTCGGCTTCGTTGTTAGTCAGCTTCTGAGTTTTTATAGATTGTCTAATAAAGCCACCTGCAGGTGGCTTCAGAACTATGTCGAGCCTGGATCCCCTCATATTTGAGGCACCATCGGTGAATAAAGTCCACACCCCCGATGATGCGACCGTTTTTAACAGAAGCTCTTTTTCTACCTCGGGAAAGAGGGCGAGCGCAAAATCGGCCACGAAGTCGGCCAGAATTTGTGACTTGATAGCCGTTCGGGGCTGATATTCAATATCGTACCCCCCGAGTTCGATGGCCCATTTGGCGAGTCGGCCCGACAATTCAGGTTTATGCAATATATTCCAAAGAGGATATGTTGTTAAAACACATATATGGTGGATTTGAAAATAAGGTTTCAATTTTCGAGACACACTTATTAATGCAAGAGCTAACTTTTCTAGGTGTGGATACCTAGTTTCATCATCTCCCAGGGTTCGAATCACATAGTAGACAGGGAATTGAGTACCTTGATCATCTCGAACAAAAACGCCACTTACAGCTATCTCAGACACTGCCAAATACAGATATAGCATCTCTTCCTCCTTCAGGGTGTGGAGCAAAGGTGGGCTTGAGAGATACCGTTTTAAACCTTCTAAGGCGTGTTGGCATTTCAAGGTCCATTCAAAGTTGTTTTTCTTTTTAAGCAGGTAGAATAAGTGATGGATCCGATCTGATGATCTCGAGATAAATCGGCCTAACGCTGCTATCCGCCCGGTCAATCGTTGTACTGCCTTTACGTTGTTCACCACCGTAATTTCTTCGATGGCCTTGATTTGTCAGGGTTGATTTCAATCCCCCTGTTTGATACATGAAGCCTAAAAATTTTCCCAATCCTACGCTGAAGGCACATTTCTCGTGGTTGAGCTTCATGTTGTAGCATATGAGGATGTCAAAAATTTCCTGCAAATGAGTCAAATGGTCCTCTACATGCAGGGACTTAACTAGCATGCCGTCAATGTAAACTTCCATAGATCTGCCTATTTGATGTTCAAACATTTTATTAACTAAGCATTGGTATGTGGCCCCTGCGTTCTTTAGTCCGAAAGGCATTACATTATAGCAGTACGTGCCATATTTTGTAATGAACGAAGTTTTCTCCATATCCTCGGGGTTCATCTGAATCTGATTATACCCGAAGTAGGCGTCGAGGAAGGTGAGAGTCTCGTGGCCGGCTGTGGCATCAATCAATCGATCGATGTTGGGCAGTGGGAATGAGTCCTTAGGGCATGCTTATTTAAGTCCTTGCTATCTATGCACATTCTTAACTTATTCCCTTTCTTGGGGACCACTACAACATTAGCAAACCACTTGGGATACTTTACTTCCTTGATGGACCCTATTTTGAGGAGTTCTATTACCTCGTCTCTGACGAACGCATGCTTTACCTCGGACTGAGGCCTCCTTTTTTGCTTCACCGGTTTGAACCTGGGGTCGACGCTCAATAGATGGGTGGTTACTTCCAGGGAGATCCCTGTCATATCTAACTGGGACCAAGCAAAGCAGTCTATGTTGTCAATAAGAAATTGAATGAGTTTTTTTCCTGAGTTCGGGGGTTAGTCCCGTTCCCAGGTATACCTTTCGATCTGGTAGGTGTTTTACCAGAACGGTTTTTTCCAGCTCTTCGACCGTTAAGCTTGTTGCGTCCGACTCTTCGGGGGAAATGAAAGTTCGAGGAGTGAGGAATCCTTCCTCGTCGTCTTTGGGGGCCGACCTATATTCCAACCCCTCGGAGGTAGAACATATGGGCTTATGCGCCACGTCGTGCACTGCGAATATTTCTTTTGCAACGTGTTGCTCCCCAAACACTGTTTTTATGCCATCTGCTGTTGGGAATTTCAACATCTGGTGGAGAGTCGATGGTATTGCCCTAATGTTGTGTATCCATGGCCTTCCCAGCAGGGCGTTGTATCTCGTATCCCCTTCGATGACATGAAACATAGTATTTCGAATTGTACCGGATACATCAACTGGGAGGACGATCTCCCCCTTCGTCATTTCGCTCTCCATGTAAACCCTTTGAGGGCATTAGAATCGGGTACGATTTGGTCAAGCAGCTTGAGCTGCTCCACTACCCCGAATCTGATTATATTGGTCGAGCTACCTGGATCCACGAGCACACGCTTAATTTGAATGTTATTTAAGAGGAAAGAAATTACCAACACATCGCTATGTGGTTGGGATAATGCTTCGATGTCTTCCTCGCTGAACACGATAGTTCTTTTAGGTATACAGTTTTGAGTTAGCTCTTCTGTGGCGGTGGACACTTTGGCCCATTTGAGCACGGGTTCTTGTGTTCCGCGTTCCTCAGGATCGTCGTTTTCACGTGCATTTATTGAATTAGGAATTTTCTGACCTGAAATTAAGGATTCTTGGACAAGAAAAAGTGTGAAGAATAACTTGTGTTTTTAGAAAACCAGCACTAAAATGATTACTATTATTTTTAGCCCTACGGTGGGCGCCAAACTGTTTACCTTGAAAATGGTAACTACAATTATATTTGATTATGTGGTTCTAAAAATATGTGATATATTTTAATGCCGGTTGTTTAAGCAATAGATGCTGAGTATGAAGCGAGAAAAATGAAATCAGTGCGAAAAGAACTAAGTTAAGCAAACCAGGCTCCAAAGAGGCCAGTCCCGAGGGTGGTCGGGTAGGCCTCGAGGTCGAGCTCGAGGAGCTTGGCTAAGGGCAGTCGACGATAGTATAACAATATTTAAGGCCTAAAGGTTGGCCTATTTATGATCAATAATAAGCAATAAATGGAGAATAACTCAAGAACACAATAAATGAAAAGCAATAATTTAATGAGACAATTGAAGAGAATGTTCTTGTTAGATAGGAGAGGATGTTCTTGTTTTTGTATATTGAGTATCATATATCCTTTACAAAATGACAAGGGTCTTCTTTATATATGAGAGGGAATCCCAATATGGTACATGTATAATTAATGCAAGGAGATATGACTGGTACAGTCATATGATGCTACCAGTCATATGATGCCACGGTACGGGCCCTTACTGTTTGTGTACTTTGTCAGCTTTAACCACGCACTTTCTGGGACTTCCCGCTTTCCCATAATTTCTTTGATACTTGCCCTGCCCCGAGGTATATTGACTCCTCGGAATACTTTCTCGAGGGGTGCGTCTCGGGGTTAAAATTCGGACTCTATGCTGATACAACCGAGGTCAATTCACTCGGATGCCAAAGGAGCCCGAAAACCGGCCTTGCCCAGGTTCACCGTATACAAAGTGACTTAGCCACCAAGTAACAAACCCTAAAATCTCTCTAAAATATAGACATGCACCATAAATAAAATACTATTTATAGCACTCCCCCTTGAATGTCTATTCAACAGATAATGTGCCTCATTAAAAGCTTAAATAAATAAAATCCAGCGGGAAAAAAATTCTAGAGAAGAAAAAAGAGTACACATATCTAACAATACGCCTTTTGGTTTCCTCATTAACAACCTTACAAGGAAAAATCAGTGTGACAAAACCTTGTCAGGGAAAAGGAGTACAACGCATATTAATTCCCCCTGATGAGAGCATCAATTCACATCTTTAAGCCTTCACATTCCAATCTTGTGCACTAGCTTCTTGGAGGTAGACGTCGGTGGAGATTTGGTGAATAAATCACACATATTAACTCCAACGAATATGTGGCACCTTGAAAATTCTCGCTATCACATTATCATGCTTATAATTATAGCAAGATAGAAATGTGTACAAATTGTACTTAGGATGTAATACTTCATGACCAAAAATATAAATCCTTCAGGGGATTATCATATAAGTTAAGTCATATATGCCATACAAATCGACTTTAGATGCATATCAAGTTTTCCTGTCATGCTAGACATATAAGATAGATAAAAGTGATTGTACACACCATTGATTTTATACTTTCAAGTGTTTGAATTATATGTCCAAAACATGTATTTCATATGAAACCAATTCTATTCGAATTTTGTCTCTTCCATTTGGCCAATATTTTTGTGTCTGTCTTCGACAGACTTAAGATTCTTATCTATACTTAGCGCTATCATAGATGTCGACGAAGAACATTTTATATCGGTTCCAATATTTTTTTCATAAAGACATAACATAGAGATCTCTTCATTCATATTTTCAGGTACTTGAACCTCTCCTGAGATTTTATGAAGTGTTATGTCATGTGATCTTCTACATCACTTGCCTCCTTATTATGATCATTTGTTCATCTTCTTTATCAAGAATTCTATTTGAAACCGATTGGTCTATATGCTTTAAGTGTACCATAGACTTTGTCCTTCTAGGACTTATTCTAATATGAGCATTTTCAGTGAGAATATAGTTACTTTCTTTGGGTCAGCAAATGCGTCTGGCATGCTCTGCAATATATTGTAGATGAATTATCTTTTTATGAACTTCAAGTTCATATTATCTTATTCGAGGATCGAGATCTATTAATAATAATTCATTCCATGTAACTTTTTTCTCAATTGTTTATCTTGTCTTCCCCTCATGTTAGAAAAACTAACTTGCTTCCTCAACTTTGGAAATACATCCTTGTGCGTTATGGTGCTAATCAAAATACACACTGCACATTAATAATAACACGATGGAATTATTTGGTTCCTAACCCTGAATCACTTGTGAGGGGAGAATGTAATATACTTTCATATATAACGTACATCAAACTGATATATATAACTTTGTTCTCATAAGCAATAGTTTAATTATTAAGTGGAGGCATTCAATAAATCATCTTGCTAAACCAGTTGTGATGTAAACCAACTTATCAAGATAAACTATTTTGAATAGAAAATCTGAAAATTATGCTCTAAATTAAATTATTGAGCAAGCGATCACGCTCAACTATGTCTTATAGAAAGACTAAACGGGCGCTGCAAATATAATCTGGGGTATTATGCCCAAAGTCGATCCCACATGGCATTTACGTATCAATTGAATCTATAAAATACTAATATGTTGTTTAATCAAGTTTCTCAAGACTTTTGAATATCAATTGGTGA
>ML371803.1:49873-62240 GCA_005239525.1 Nicotiana knightiana | reverse complement strand
TATCAATGCGCTCACTGGGGGTGTAAAGACTCCGGAGGGACCCTAGTGGCCCAAGCGCCATATCAAGCCAACGAAGGCATGATTTAAATATTGCTACAGTGTGCAATCCATTCTCATAACTGTCTCAATAACAGGCTCTCGGCATCACTCCGTCATTACTCTTCAGTCTCACTCACATGGATCACAGATGCCTCCATCAGCTCGAAACAATGATAAGTATGCACATAATTAACAATGCTGAGACTGAGATATGAAGTGATATGCTATAACAAGACTGAGTATATGACATCAAATAATCACAAAATGAGACAGTAATATACGATCACTCGGGTCTCAGCATTTTCGGCGTGAAACCTAGCATTTATACTTAACATGATTTCTAACATGTTCACAATTACCACATTAATAGAAGCACAAATATCATCATGGAATAATCACTAAGCGGTGCCATGAGATAAGCCAGGCCACAATTACTCGGTGCACTCCCGCATGCCCGTCACTTGGCATGTGTGTCAACAGTAATCATAAATCATTTAGCTCGGGGTTTCGAACCCTCAGAACCAAGTTTGGAAACGTTACTTACCTCAAAACCGGCTAAAATACTATTCCGCAGTGCCTTTGCCTCTAAATCCGGCCTCTGAGTGCTCCAAATCTACCAAGTTCAGATTTTTATCATCAATTTATGCTTAAGGAATGAATTCCAATTGAGAAGTACCAATTTTAGCTCAAAACCCGAAATTAGTCAAAACCCGACCCCCGGGCCCGCATCCTGAAACTTAGAAATTTTTATACCAAACTGTTCTTCATCATCTCACGAGTCCGTACATATAAAGAACACTAAAATCGGAATTCGTTTGACCTCTCAAATCGATTCCTAAAGGTCTCATAATCTCAAGCCCTAAACCTCCTCTTTCTACGGATTTTTCATGAATTAATTGCTGAGATTGTATTCTATAATCACCCATAAATGAGTTTTAATGATCAAAACACTTACCTCTATGAAGATTACTGGTTTTCCTCTTCAAAAATCGCCTCAAGAGCTTCTTCCCGTTCAAAGATGGTGTTAAAAGGTCTAATGGTCGCGGAGGGTTTTAATTTATACTTTCTGCCCAGGGGTTCCGCACCTGCGGCCAATATCTCGCACCTGCGGGGCCGCACCTGTGGTCAAAACAACCGCACCTGCGACTTCGCAGGTGCGGCCCACTATCCGCATTTGCGATCTCTTCCCTGGCTGGCCAAGTCTCGCACCTACGGAGCCTCCTTCCGCTCTTGCGGGCCCGCACCTGCGATGATTCATCCGCAGGTGCGGTTACACCAGCACCAACAACTTCAGCAGCAATACAAGCACTCCAAACTCCCCGTTAACCACTAAACCATCCCGAGCCCCTCGGGACCCCAACCGAACATACCAACACCTCATATATGATCATTCAAACTCAGTTGCACTCCCGAAACACTAAAAATAACATCAAAACACCAGAATCACATCAAATTCAAGCCTAAGAACTTTGAAATTTCTAGAATCCTCCAACGATGTCGAAACTATCCAAAACAACTCCGATTGACCTGAAATTTTGCAGACATATCCTAAATGACATTATGAACCTGTTCCAACTTCCGGAACTCCATTCCGACCCGATAGCCTATTTTTCACTGCCGACGGGAAATCACCAAGAACTAACTTTTGCTAATTCAAGCCTAATTCTACACCGGTCCTCAGAAAAATAATCCGAACACACTCCTAAGTCCCAAGTCACCTAATGAAGTCATCCGAGCCATAAAATCTGCATTCCGAGTTCGTTTACGAATAAGTCAACTCTCAGTTGACTTTTCCAACTTTAAGGCTATTTTTAAGGACTAAGGGGGCTAAACTCTCACTACAACCATTCCGATTTCAAGCCTACCAACTCTAACACATCAATAACAATATAATCAACCTATGACAAGTCAAGAATAGAAATTATAATGCAGGTTCTACGTAACGACCGACCGGATCGTTATAATGCGGGTACGGTGCGGGGCGAAATAACTTTTTTTCTAATATTTTGCGGGTGCAGCTACAAAAAATTTCAGCAAGGAAGAAAACCCATTTTCCTACCTTTCTGGAGATGAAAGCCGGTGTATACATTTCTACCTTATACCCTGAACCCGAACCCGAACCTCCTTTGGTGCCGCAACCAAGAAAGGCTTCTTGCTCATCGTCAATGATGGTGAAGGGAAAACGGACGGCTGAGATGAGCTATCCATTTTGTCATGATGATCCAAAGTAGTGAGATTAGAAGAACGTCCCGTGTAAAGATAACTGGGAATCAAAGATTTTCGGGTAGAGTTATCTGAAAACGCCATTGCAGTAGTTTGCAAGAGTACTAATAAGTCTAGCTTTCTAAAAAAGAAAGAATTTTTATTTTTAAAGAAATAAAAATTGCGGGTGCGGGGCGGGTGGGTAAGTTGGAGTGCGGAGCGAGTGAATGCGAGTTTAAATCCTATGCTGGGCGAGGCGGGTTTAGACAGGACCGCACCGCCTGCCATTTGTTCTCCTCAAATAGTGTCGTCCATGCCTTCCCCCTGGGTTTCCTTTTTCCAGCTGCAATTTCCGTTGTGTTTCCCCAATATCTGTTACTGTTTCATTCAATTTGTCATTATGGGGAGTGTGGGATTGCTTCACTTAAGGTGTAGGCGAGTTATGCTGAGATTGCCCTGTTTCCTTAATGGTCAATTCTGTCCTTATGGTCGCCGGAGTCGACCATGCAAATGCTGGGGTTCTAGACGCCTCACTTCGCGCAGGCAGAGTCGGCCATAACTCAAGGCTGGTGTTCAATTTAGCCTTTCCTTTTGTACCCGATGGTTCATCAATCAACCTCTGCACAGTAGGTGTGTTGTTGTTCCCAGTTGTGCTACTCACCCCAGTCTTAGTCGAAAGGTTGGTGATAATCCCTCTGACCGATAGGTTTTTTTTTTTGTGTTCTTCCTTGTCCCCTTTTGTCTGAGCTTCGTCCTTCGCTGAATTTGATGTCCTCATCTTGAGCTTGCTTCTTGCTTTTTGACGGTCGTCCACGAGCCCTCCCCATTTCCGGTGGGTGCAGGATAGAAATTCACGCTAAACGGCGCCGAGAGAAACTACAGAGGAGAACTCACGACAGCTATGCAAGAACTTAGAGGATGGCACTAATTGATGATGATCTCTCTTTTGTCACACTTAACTGCTGTTACGAAGCAATTGATAGCAGGAAAATAGTAACAATATTAACAATTTCAACCTGCTTATAATATACAGGATATCACTCAATTTATTTAGTAATAAAAAGGTCAGGTAAGTGCTCTTATTCTTTATATATATATATATATATTGAGGGCAATTTAGTCCTTGAGACATTTGACAATAATGCATGGCTAGTTTCATCTTTCTACAGTTTCTACAATATCCTAAATAATACTATAATTTTTATTGCATACCTATTACCACGACTTAAACAAATGAAGAGATCGAATTACGTAACATCTTTTTCTTTCTACTGGAATTTGAACTCTCTCATGCCTTCTATTCCTTAATCTCGCTTTGTTCTTAATCCGCCTGAGTAGCTTTTAAGCTAATGTAAACATCCTCTAATTATAAGAAAAGTTAAACTGTACGTTTGGTGATAAATAATATCCATGTACGAGGGACAGGAATTCGATCTCCTTTTAAAAGTTATTATAGATTCGTACTTTTTTTCCAATTAATAGATTTTGATTAACTTAAATCAGTCATGCATCTATTGTCGCCTTGAGCAATGAACTAAAGATACTTTTGGTGATGATAGTTGAAATTAAATTTGTGCTAAATTAGGTGGTAGCTGTCTTAGTTAATGTTTTTTCTTTAGTGAGAACCGACAAGATCAACATCAAGATATTTTTCTCCTAAGTCACCACCTATTTGATTTGGCATAATATTATAGGACTCAACTCAACTCATTAAACGTTAATTAACCTGCAATTCAACACGTTATTTTGTATCCTCCGTGTGTCTTTAGATATTAATTAATATCATTTTCGCAAATCTTTTCTACTTTGTCATATAAAAATATAAAGTCGTGTAATTCAGGTCACAAATTGTTAGTGCCAAACAAAGGTGCCCGACTAATGTACATGGGATCATGACATAAAATTAGTGCGAAAAACATGTAAGATTCTTTTGTTCTTTATTGATTATACAAAGAATTTAAATCTTTTTCAACACATTTTTTGAGGAATGGAAAAAGAAGGGGATAAAACCTTCTTGAAGTTCTCTAAAATCAGAATTTATGCATGTGGCATAGGCGATAAAATAGTTAAAAGAAAATAATTAATCACCATATTATTTATTAAAAATGGGTTGGATAATGAACTTTTTAAAAACTGATCAAATATGAATAAGAACCATATTATCCCTTTAGAAAAGGAAGTTTTACTTCCCATAGCAAAGGTATACATCCTATTTATTATAAATCAAAATTATTTTAAAATATTATTTTCTATAACAACCTTTTATATTTTATAACAAAATAAGTATTTATGGTATATACTACCATTGAGCATGAAATACGTTATTTATATTTTTTCTCTTTCTTAGACAGCTGGACATACCTATTTTTAAGGTGATTATCGTTATTGTATTCATGAATATATGGCGCGAATACATTGCAATACATGCGCATACAAATGGACTGCCATGATTTTAGGCATTTTTTACTGTTGTATTCATGAATACAGCAACGAATACATGTGAATACATGTGCGTACAGCTGGATTGCCCTGATTTTAGGCGTTTTTAGCTGTTGTATGCATGAATACATGGCGCGAATACATGTGAATACATACGTGTACAGCTGGAGTGCCCTGATTTTAGGTGCTTTTTACTGTTGTATTCATGATACAGCAGCGCGAATACATGTGAATACATGCGCGGACAGCTGGACTGCGCTGATTTTAGGTTTTTTTTTGCTGTTGTATTCATGAATACGTGGCGCGAATACTTGTGAATACATGCACGTACAGCTGGAGCACCTTGATTTTTAGGCACCTTTTGCTGTTGTATGATGTTTGGCTATAATTATATATTTTTAGTGCATTACTTACCTTATATTTAGGTGCTTTAATGCTAAATTGTATTATATGTGTGCATAATTGAGTTTATTTTATGTGTAGGAACTTCAGAGATGAAGTTGGGAGCGAACTAGAGATTTTATGTCACCACCAAAATCCATTAAAGGTCGTGATGGTACCGGACACCGCTGTCAGGCAAGTAAAAAATAATTATTTAATTTGGTTCTCATTTTAATATTTTTGAAATCATATTTCCTTCAATTAAATAATAAAAGATGGAATTTACAGAGTAAATAATAATATTTTTGACAATTTCAATACAGAACAACCCATAGTCACCCCAAAACCCAGTGTCACAAGTGCATGAGCATCAACTAGGAATGTAAAATAAAATATAGCATCTGTCCGGAATACAAATTGGACAGGAGAAATATAAATACTCTGAAGGAGACTCTGCTGGCTCCGGGTTGTAATATAGAAATGCAGCTCATCTAAGTCCCCACATGTATACAAGCCTCTGCTCTTACAAGGCCACTAGACATATATGTACCTGCATAAAAATGTGCAACAAGTGTAGTATGAGTATGCAAATCAACGTGTACCCAGTAAATATCTAGCCTAACCCTGAAGGAGTAGTGACGAGGGGTCGACATCGACACTTACTAGTGGTCTGATAATATATGGTACAGTAAAGAGGTAAATAAATACGAGGCAGAGTAAATATATGAAATAAACAAGTATAAAATAGAGAGCATTTTGAAAGGAACATGTTAGAGTTAGGGATGATTAAGATCACCTAATTGAACCAGTTCAGAAGGTGCATGAGAAACAAAATATATACATATATATTTATGAAAAACAAAATTTGTTTGGCTAGAAAATCTGAAACTTGTGTATATAATCAGATTAACTGTTACTCAGTCTCTTGCTGTAAATAGCATACTCTTTTTCCATGTATGACTCACTGGTTACTAATGCTATTTTTTCTATTGTTGAAAATTGAGGCTTGATCAACAGGATTCTCAAATGATGAACCTGGTTCATTAGTGCGGGTTCATTTGAAAGGCGAGGTATGTGTTCTCCACTATACATATTTTGAAATATTTATAGTTATTCATGAGCAGAACTCTACCGAAACTCAAAATCTTTTCAAAATCTATCCATTATCCTTTTTGAACCAGTTCCATCTACACTAAGAATCCCATCGTATTAAAACACCTAGAACCTAGGGAAACTGTAACCATCATTTCTAACTGACCAATTGCAGAAGTGATTAGGTTTCTATTTGACCCAAAAAAACTGATGCTATATATTAATTAACCATCCCCTTTAAGTCCCTCATCATCACTTCTAAAAGCCTTCATCAACTCTACAACCGTCGAAACCCTTTCACCTTTCTCAGCTCTCAATTTTTATCCTTATTTTCCCCTTCCATCTTCAACCAAAATAAAAAATGTCTAATCCCTAGATCTATCCTGGAACTCCTCCACCCACTACCCCATCTTCGACCTCTGCCTCCACACCTCAGTACAGTACTACCCCTTCACAACCAAAGCCTACCCCTTCTCAACTAAATCCTACCCCATCTCAACCCAGTCCCATCATTCCTCAACCTAGTCCTAACCCAGAACCCAGAAAAATGAGGGTTAATATGCTCGCCAGAAAAACAGTGGCTACAGGTTGTCTAGCAAGAAAATTGAATGTCAAACTTCAAGCCAGTCAGGCTCAAGAATCAGAAAACTCTAATGACTCCTTCAAGTTAACAACTGAAGGGGAAGCAGCAGAATCCTCTGATTCTGAATAGGTATCCTCTGTACCAAGAACTATGTCTGAGGGTGATTCTGAGGTTGGTGAGAAGTTAGAAACTAGGTTTGTCTTGATTGGGTCTGTGATAGATGTGGAGTTGCCAGAAACAAAAAGAAGAGGTGGTAAAAATAAATTTGAAAAATAAAAGGAGAGAGATGGAGGTAGGTGTGAAAAGAGGGGAACATGGCAAAAATCTACTCGATTGGCTATTTGTGGAACTGAACCAGAAACGGTAGGAGAAGGAGACAAGAAGTCAGGGGGAAGTGAATCAGAAGAAGCGGCTGAGGGGTTGGTAAATCTGGGAAAAACTACAGATGAACCTGGTTCATCTACTGAGGAAACCCTAGTACATCGTCTGAAACAACAAGAGCAAGTAAAGAAAAGAAAGCCACTCCTTCTACTAGTTCTGAAATTCCTCTTCCAAGAGGAAGAACCACAAGAAGCACGCTAAGGTAGAGTGAGGAGGAGCTACAAAGAGCCTTGGAGGAGAGTAAAAGAAAAAGGGTTGAAAAAGGGAAGGCGAAAATTATTGAGCCTGTAGAGCATGTTGAGATCGATGAGATGGAACTGATCCATCAAGGTCAACAGGTGGCAGAGGTCGAGGTTCAGACCCCAAAACCAAAGAAATCCAAGATTTCCTCAAAGAAGTTTGCATTTGTGTCTGCTGAACCCTCGACCTTGACCAAGAGAACTAGGTCTACAGTGAAATCCAAGAAAGTGAAAATTGCTGAAGAAGATGAATGGAGTGATAAAGAGGTAGTTGAGTCTGGTGGTGAGAAGGATAAATTCACAAAGTTTGGGAAGCGTACAATTCTGAAGGGGAGGTTGTTGAAAGACTTGGAAGAAGCGGGCATGATCCTGTTGTTGGAGAAGCTGGAAAGGCAGGGCTGGAAGGACATGGTCATTCAGTTGGATGGGAGATTGGCCAGAAATGAGATAGTGGAATTCATGGTAAACACTGTGATCAAGGATGTCAGAGTCTCTAGCCAAGTAAAGGGGGTAAAAATTTCTTTTGATGCCAAAGAATTAGGAGAAATCCTTGGCATTCCATCTGAAGGCTATGATGACTATACTAGGCAAAAATGGCCAAGGAAATTCTGCGACAATGAGGAGGAAGTTGAACCTAAGGCAGTCTATAAGAGTGATATGAAGCCCCTACACAAAGTGATCTTTGAGTTTATCAACAAGTGTGTATTTCCACGGCAGGAAAGGAGGCATATTGCTAATTACATGGATTTAGTTCTGATGGAGTGCCTGGACAGTGAGAGGCAGACAAATTGGCCTTGGTTCTTCATTCAGCTGCTGGATAGAGTTGTAAATGGCTCCAAAGCCCATGCAATTCCATATGGATTCATTCTCACTTCTGTACTTATTCACTACAAGGTATCTCTGAAGAAAGCAGAGATGGCCACAAGCAAGGAAAACTTTGGAATAAATACCTTTCTAGCTTGTGGCTATGAAGTAAATGTCATCGCCAATGAACCTGGTTCATCTAGGAGGACACTTGTGAACGGGAAAGTCAGAGCCCTTGTACAGGAGAATGAGGCTAAGGATGCAGAAATAGTACGGCTGAAGAACCATTTGGCAGAGGTTGAATCTGAGAGGGATGCTCTCAAAACTGAGCTTGTTAAAGAAAAGGAGAAGAATGAAAGAATTCTTCAAGATATGCTATCTCTTCTCCAATCCAAAAACCAAGCCTTCAGCCCTTCCCAGCCTTAGTATCCTAAGCCTGCCTTAGTACATCAGTGACCCAGATTAGGGACGTTTCTTGTTTTTTCTTATGGTTTTTAACTGTTTTTATTTTCTTTTTGTGGATTGTGGATGAACAATGCTTTTTATCAATGAATTATATTGTTTTTTCTCTTGTTCTTGTTTTGATTTCTTCAATAGTTTGAATTATTAGTTCCTTGTTGATGATTAATCCATTATTGCACTTGCAGTAGCCCAGTGGCCATGAATAATTCTTAAATATCTGGGACTTTGATAATTTTTGCAAATTTTCGATGATGCCAAAAAGGGAAGAATGGTTATCTGCTACTCTGAACATGTGATATTTATAACTTAATGAACCTGGTTCTTTTGTGATAAATGCTTAATACTCTAAATTGTGTCGATGTTGGATCAAGTTGGATACATGCCTAAGCTTATGGACGCACAGAGTTTGTCATCATCAAAAAGGGGGAATTTGTTGGCCCAAGAAATTAAATGGTTTTGAAGATTGACAAAGGAACTCAGAAATTAACCAGGTCCAACACTGGAAGACATATGCACAAGCAGAGCTAAATGCACGTGAGGTGCACATGCAGGAGATAAACGGAATCTGGTAAAATAATCGATATCTCGTGATCGAAAAGATTGCAAAATGATAAGGAGAATGACTCCTTATTCAGTAAGAACAGGATCAAAGATAAGGAAGGATTTGAGGAGTTGAAGATTAACTAGAACTCTTCCACCAAGGAAGAGTAGCATTAGAACTCTAGTTAATCTCTTGTCTACTAATCCTATATATTGCAGATTGTTCTTATTGTACAGATATGCACAAAAGCAGAAGTTAAGCAAGAATTGAGAGCAAAATAGCGAAGCAGTTTTGCAAGCAGTTCGTGTGAGATTTGAGATTGCGAATCTGAAGCTACTTGAACCAGCTAGAAGAACCAGGTCTAATTTTTGTCTTTTAGTCTAATTCATTTGTAGTAGGTGATTCAACTTGTACCTTTTCAGCTTTATCTAGAAGCGACTGTAATAGGTACTATGTGTTTCAAGTTATAGCTAACTTGGAGTTTGTCGCAAATAGGTAGAGGCTAGTTTGCTACAATGGATTAGAGGTAATCCTAGGTTTACAAAAGAGTTTTTATAAATGATGTTTGGCTCACTGATTTAGTAAAGAGTTTTGGGAAAATCATACAGGGAGGTAGGTCGTGGTTTTTACACCTTTTGAGCCAGGTATTTTCCACGTAAAAATCCTTGTGTCTTTATTTTATGTATTTATTATTCCGCAAACAGTAGAGGTTGGAACACATAGAAGAACCTGGTCCTTCTATAACTAGTGCACGCGAAAATCGGACACCACACAAATCACCCCCCTCTTGTGTGGTATTGACGTATAGAACATCAGCCTCATATCACATCAAACAACGTCGAAATCATGAATCGCACCCTAATTCAAGCTTAATGAACTTTAGAAGTTCAAATTCTATATTCGATACAGAAGCCTATCAAATCACATCCGATTGACCTCAAATTTTGCACACAAGTCATATTATACATTACGGACCTATCCAACTTTCGGTATCATAATCCGGCCCCGATATAAAAAATTCCACTCCTAGTCAAACTTCTCAAAAACCTTCAAATTTCTAACTTTCTCTAAATAACTCTTAAATGACCTACGGGTCTCCAAATCCACTTCTGGACGCGCTCCCAATACCAAATTTATCATACGGAGCTATTCCCAAACTCGAAATTCCAAATGAACATCGATATCATTAAAATACACCTTAACCCAAATTTATGAAATTCTTCCAAAATGCCAACTTCCACAATAGGCGCCGAAACGCTCGGTCTTCCAAACCCTGATCTGGATATAACTCCAAGTCCAAAATCATCATACAAACCTGTTGGAACCTTTAAATCTCGATTCCGGGGTCGTTTACTCAAAAATTACACTTTAGTCAATTCCTCCAACTTAAGGCTTCCGAAATTAGAATTTTCTTTCCAAATCAACTCCGAACTTCCCGAAATCCAATTCCTACCATGCGTACAACTCACAATACCTGAAGTGAAGCTACTCAGGGCCTCTAACCTTTGAACGGCGCACTAGAGCTCAAAATAACCGGTCGGGTCTTTACATTTTATGTGTATTTTATACACTACAAGAATGGGAGTGATTCCGAGTGATGTAGATGTTATGGAGCTAATTGGAGTTATTTAAAGCTTTAAAGTCTGAGTAAATTCTCAAAGGATTAAGCCGAGATCGTCTTCGGGGTTCGAAGATCAATTCTAGGCGTCAAAATTCAAAGGAAGAAGCAACTGCTGAAGAAATGCACTAGTGTGACACGTCGTGCGACGCTTTAGCGTAGTTTTATGTCAGAAATTTCCAAAGTTCAGAGAATGGGTTTTTTTTTGTCTAACTGGAAAAAGCACTAGTGCGACGCACGGGGCAACACATAATGCGACGCATGAAAATCAATAAGTTTGCAAGTTTTCCTATTTCAGCTAGGAAAGGGAGATTTTGTCTAGGCCCAACCCTACTTGATATAAATACATGAAAAAACGTTATTTTCTAACTTTTGACATATTTTGGACCAAGGGAGAGCACGGAGCCTCCATGGAGGCCGGAATTCATTAGATTCTATCTTTCTTCCATCAAACTTAGTAATCTTTACGTTTCTTTGGATGAATTATTGGCTTGTTGTCATGTCTATGTGTAGCTAAACTTTGCATTCTAGGGTTGTGGTTATCATGAATATTGAAGTTTATTAATTATATTACCGTTAGTTAGAGTTATCATCTTTGATTGTTTCTCTAATTTTGTGCATAATTGCTTAAATGTTTGGCAAGGAGTTGAGTTCTATTTACTATATATGTTATGCTTGGGAAAGCCGTGTTTAGAGTAGAGTAGAATTAGAGAGAGCTTGTTTCTGAACTCGTGGCTCGCGAAAAGATTTTACGGTTAGGATAGGAATATACTTACCAATATTGCTTAGTTGAATACCATATTATATTTGTTCATGATACATTCAAGACCATGAGAATATTTCGTCCATGGTGTTAATTTGGGGGTTCCTCAACTTTGAGAGACTAGGAATTCTCCCAAAAGTGATCATATTCATGAAGCCATGGATAATAGGTTACCCATATTATGCACAGGTTAACCCGTCTTTTATCCGTATTAAATATAGATCGGGTCAATAATTTATCCGTTTTTTATTACCCGTCTTCAACCCATCCCTTATCCGACCCGACCTGCCTGTTTGCCACTCCTAATGTGGCAAGTGCATGTCATCAGTGGCGAAGTCACACTACTAAAAATCTGGTAAAAAGCGACCAAAATTTTTGTGACCAAAACTGGTATGTCGGGAAAAGCGACCACAGTTGGTCGCTAAATAGAAGAAAATTATTGAAAAATAATTGTAAATATATTAGCGACCAAGGTTGGTCGCTATTTGGTCGCTAATTTGGTCAAAATATTGACCGGACTGGTAAGACCTTCTTGGTCAAAGAAATGTTGAATTTAGCGACCAACTTTGGTTGCTAAAGTGGGACCCAGTTATAAAATTTTAATAATTATATTATTATTTTAAAAAAATTATAAAATATTAATAATAAAATTTAAAATTAGCGACCAAAGTTGGTCGCTCTTGAAAGGGGAAGAAAGTAGAGACCAACCTTTGTCGCTAATCTGGAATACAGATATATAAATTTAATAATTATATTATTATTTAAATAAAATTATAAAATATAAATAAATAAAATTTAAAATTAGCGACCAAAGTTGGTCGCT
>ML371803.1:0-49270 GCA_005239525.1 Nicotiana knightiana | reverse complement strand
TCTCGACCTATAACAATTAATCTGTTATAATTGATTCATCGACTTTATAACCTAGTGATGAATAAATGTAATTCATTAACTCTGTTGTAATACAAATATTGAATACTACCATCATATACTATAAAATGCTATATACGTAGTTAAAGCAGCATGAAGTGTTATATATATACACACACACACACACACTTTGATAACCGTATATACGTATCAATCCCTAAAATAACCTGACCATGTGTTCCTAGCGCTTCATGTTCTTATTTATATATATATATATATATATGTATAATACGATTCGTTGTATNCTTATAACGTAGTGATGAATGAATGTTATATACATACACACACTAACATAATACGCTTCGTTGTACAATTTTAACTCCATATATAGCATGTTAGAGTATATTTTAGTGTATTCATCTCTTGTATTACAAAAGTGTTAACGGATTACATTTATATTATTTATATTGATTTATCAATTCATTAATTATTCGTACTTAGTAATGTATAAGATTGATCATCAATTACAATATAATTTATGTATGCGTATTAAATTAGTCATATACTTAAATATAACTTAAAAAATTACTTTACATAGATGCCATTATAATCTATTAAAATTAATTACCTAGCGAATAATTATTTATAATAATTTTAATTAAATAAAATAATTATTTAAAGCTTCTAATAATTTTTTTATAATAATTAAAAAGAAAAATAATTTTTTTTAAAAAGCGACCACAGTTGGTCGCTGTTTTGGTCAAACGGTCAATAATTAATTAGAGACCAAAATAGCGACCAACTGTGGTCGCTTTTCCGAAAAACCAGACCCAAAAACGGGTTTCCCTCCATTTTTCATATTATCTCCCCAAAAATTTCCCTTCTCCTCTCTTTCCCTCCCTCCCCTTCTCTGTCACTCCCACTGCCGCCCCCCACCCACTGTCGAACCACTGCTCGCCGGACCTCCCCTTGTCGCCGCCACTGCTCGCCCCCACCCACTGCCGCCGCCCACCACCCTATCTCTCATTCTCCACCTTAAAAAAAGGTAAGTTTGAACTTGAATCTTGAATCTTTTTCTAGTTTTAGTTTCAATTATGTCAACATTGTAGTTTATTGTTTGATTTAGTGTTTCAATTATGTGAACATTGTATTTTATTGAGGATTAGGGTTTAAGGTCTTGTTTTAATTAGATTTGTTAAATAATTTTATTAACTAATTAGTTTAATTAGTGTTGAATTTAGTTTAGTTAGATTTAAATTATGTATTGTCTTTAGGATATGAATTGAACATTTAGGATATGAGTTGAACCTTTAGGATATGAATTAATTAACTAAAAACGATTAGGATATGAATTAACTAAATTAATTTGTTCTTATTTTATTTGTATAGATGGAACATCGTACTTGGATGTACAATAGGAATTATCCTAATCGGAGGGGATTGCGGGAGGAATTTGTAGAAGGTGTTGAGATCTTTGTTAGACATGCAATGGAACTTCCACCATACCAAAAAGATGGATTAATTAGGTGCCTTGTGCTAAGTGCGACTGTATGAGGTTTGAAAAACCGGAGGAAGTTAAAGTTTNAATCTTTTTCTAGTTTTAGTTTCAATTATGTCAACATTGTAATTTATTGTTTGATTTAGTGTTTCAATTATGTGAACATTGTATTTTGTTGAGGATTAGGGTTTAAGGTCTTGTTTTAATTAGATTTGTTAAATAATTTTATTAACTAATTAGTTTAATTAGTGTTGAATTTAGTTTAGTTAGATTTAAATTATGTATTGTCTTTAGGATATGAATTGAACATTTAGGATATGAGTTGAACCTTTAGGATATGAATTAATTAACTAAAAACGATTAGGATATGAATTAACTAAATTAATTTGTTCTTGTTTTATTTGTATAGATGGAACATCTATACAAATAGTTTATAGATGTATAAACATTGTAGTTTATTGTTTGATTTAGTGTTTCAATTTTGTGAACATTGTATTTTATTGAGGATTAGGGTTTAAGGTCTTGTTTTAATTAGATTTGTTAAATAATTTTATTAACTAATTAGTTTAATTAGTGTTGAATTTAGTTTAGTTAGATTTAAATTATGTATTGTCTTTAGGATATGAATTGAACATTTAGGATATGAGTTGAACCTTTAGGATATGAATTGAACATTTAGGATATGAGTTGAACCTTTAGGATATGAATTAATTAACTAAAAACGATTAGGATATGAATTAATTAAATTAATTTGTTCTTGTTTTATTTGTATAGATGGAACATCGTACTTGGATGTACAATAGGAATTATCCTAATCGGCGGGGATTGCGGGAGGAATTTGTAGAAGGTGTTGAGGTCTTTGTTAGACATGCAATGGAACTTCCACCATACCAAAAAGATGGATTAATTAGGTGCCCTTGTGTTAAGTGCGACTGTATGAGGTTTGAAAAACCGGAGGAAGTTAAAGTTCATCTTTATAGGAAGGGGTTTATAGCGAATTACTTTGTGTGGACTTATCATGGAGAGGTCGATGGTAGCAATGGGATATTTCATAACATGGTTGCGGGTGAAAGTAGTAGGTCGGTGGAGAATACAAATTATGATTCTAGAATGCACGATATGGTTGCAGATGCTTTTGGGATGTAATTTGGGAGTGAGCCCACTGAAAACGTTGAACAAACCCCTAATGATGATGCAAAACGTTTTTTTAAACAGTTAGAGAAAGTTAGTCGTCCATTAAAGGAAGGAAGTCCGCACTCTGAGTTGTCTGTTGCAGTTAGATTACTAAGTATAAAATCTGATTGGAATATTTCTCAAGCAGCCATGGACTCTTTCATTGACCTTATGACTGAACTAGTTGACCCTGATATCAGCTTACCTGATGATTTCTATAAGGCAAAGAGATTGGTTTCTAAGTTAGGACTTTCGTCAATGAGAATTGATTGTTGTGAAGGTGGTTGCATGTTATATTATAAAGATAATGCAGATTTAGACAGTTGTAAATTTTTCCACAAGCCTCATTTTAAGAGACTTTCCAGCGGAAAAATGGTCCCTATCAAGGCGATGCATTATTTACCTCTTATACCTAGGTTAAAGAGGTTATATGCATTGGAAAGTTCTGCTTCTCATATGAGATGGCACTTTGAAAATAGAAAACCACCCGGTGTTATGTGTCATCCTTCAGATGGAGAAGCTTGGAAGCACTTTGATAGGACATATCCAGATTTTGCTTGTGAACCAAGGAACATTCGATTGGGTCTGTGTGCAGATGGCTTCACGCCTTTTTCTGTATCTGCGACACCATATTCATGTTGGCCTGTCTTTCTTACACCTTATAATCTACCACCCGAGTTGTGCATGACTAGTCCATATATATTCTTAAATTGTATTATCCCCGGTCCACGTAATCCGAAAAGTTTGATTGATGTATATTTGCAACCTTTGATTGATGAGCTAAAAGAATTGTGGTATGATGGTGTTGAAACATATGACATATCAACCAAGCAGAATTTCAATTTGCGTGCTAATTTAATGTGGACAATTAACGATTTTCCTGCGTATGGAATGTTGTCTGGGTGGATGACTGCTGGTAGGCTAGCTTGTCCGTACTGCATGGAACATACTAAAGCGTTCACTTTGAAACATGGCCGAAAGCAATCATGGTTTGACTGTCATCGTCGATTCTTGCCTCATGATCATGAGTTTAGAAGGATGAGAAATGCATTAAAAAAAACACAGTGGAGCTTGATTTTCTACCTCCGATACTATCAGATGAGGAAATTTGGGAGAGGGTCCAGCACTTCAGTAAAGTTACTGATGTTCCACCTTATAAATTCCTCGGATACGGCCATCGTCATAATTGGACGAAATCGAGTATATTTTGGGAGTTTCCTTATTGGAAGGATAATCTTATCCGTCATAAACTTGATTTCATGCATATTGAGAAGAATTATTTTGACTATTTTTTCAACACAGTGATGGATGTTAAAGGTAAGACAAAGGATAACCCGAAGGCTAGAATGGACTTACAAGAATATTGTAGGCGCCCTGAATTACAATTGCAAACAGCAAACAATGGTAAGATATTCAAGCCCAAAGCAAGTTACACATTCACTTTGGAGGAAAGAAAGCAAATTTGTGATTGGGTAACGAAATTGAATATGCCTGAGGGTTATGCGTCGAATCTTGGAAAAAAAGTTGATATGGAGGTAGAGAAGTTGAGCCATTTGAAAAGTCATGACTGTCATGTTTTCATGGAGACCTTAGTGCCTATTGCATTTTGTGGTTTGCCTGAAAGAATCTGGAAACCCATCACAGAGATTAGTTTATTTTTCAAGGACTTGTGTTCTTCCACATTAAGGGAAGAAAACCTAATCCGGATGGATCAGAACATTCGTGTAACATCTACGAAGCTGGAAAAGATATTTCCATGTGGTTTTTTTGATGTGATGGAACACCTTCCAATCCACCTTGTACACGAGGCAAGACTTGGAGGGCCTGTTCAATGCAGATGGATGTATCCCTTTGAGAGGTAATATTATAAGTTTCATGTAAATTTCTGTGTTATTAGAATGTTCTTGGCTAACCTGAAATTATGTAGGACAATTGACAAATGCAAACAATTTGTTAAGCAGAGGAATATGATAGAAGGACCTATATGCGAAGCTTATCTTGCAAAGAAAACTTCTCATTTTTGCTCTTATTATTTTGAGAGTAGGGTGAGATGTGCTAGGAATAGGCCCAATAGGAACACGGTCCAATGTGTAAATGATCCATTATATTCGCCTATGTCCATATTCAATCAACCAGACCGATGTTCTAAGGATGTTAGAAAGAGAAGATTGAGTGATATGGACTACAAGTCAGCTACACTTTATGTGTTACTAAATTGCCCCGAAGTTACACCGTTTCTCAAGTAAGTATTGATTTAGTAGTTATCAAGTAACCAAATTTAATTTGATTACATCTCAATGCAACTACTAAAAATATTTGATGTGTCACAGTCACTTCGTGGGTCAATTTGGCCAAGATGCTGTATATACGGGATTTGATACGTGGTTCAAACAAGTTGTAAGTTTATCCATATAATATTCTAACACTATGTAGGTAAACAGTGTTTGGAAGTTACGCTAACTTATGAAATTTTTTTTTAACAATATGTAGGTAAATGAACCAAATAATGGTGTAAATCAATTTTTGAAAGATATATCTTGGGGACCTGGGCTTCAGGTCAGAACAATGTCTAAGTACGTTGTGAATGGTTACAAGTTTCATACAGAGGATTGCTCTAAAAATAAAAATAGCAACAACAGCGGGGTGTGGGTTCAAGGAGGTGATGGCAACCAAGTTGGAGATATTGATTATTATGGTGTGCTCAAAGAAATAATTGAACTAGAATATACTGGTTATCCATATAAGAAATTGATACTCTTTAGATGCAAGTGGTTTGACCCACATCCAACAAGAGGTACAAGAGTGCACAACCAATACACATAATTGAGGTTAATCATACGAGGGAGTATGATTGCTATGATCCTTTCATTATTGCACATAATGTTAGGCAAGTGTATTATGCTCCTTATTCATTATGCCGGAATAAGTCAGATTGGTGGGTTGTAATTAAAACTAAACCTGTAGGTAGGGTGGAAGTCGAGAATATGTTAGATGTTGCTTATCAAAACGATATCTCCAGTGTTCACCAAATAGTGGACGAACTTTTAGAAAATGATTTGGAACATCCTGCACACATATTGGAAGAAGTTGACATAGATGAAGTAACAATAATAGAAAATGTTGAAGAAGAATCAACTGATAAAGCACAAACTAGTTCGGAAGAAGAATCCTCGGATGAGGAACAATACGTCGATGAGCTTTAAAAAGTTGGTTTCTTTACTACTTCTCATTTTATAGATATTTTATTATACGTTTCAATCTAAATATGTAATTTTTATGCAGATGACAGGCAAGGGTCGAGGTAACAATGACCCTACGGGTTCTCGGGGTAAAGGAAAGGCTAAGAAGGGAAAGAGTAGAGTAGAAGATACTCCTCCCTCTTATCCTCCCTCTTTTCCACCCTCTTCACAGGAGCCGCCTATGTATTATCCTCCACCCGATGGATATTATGAGGCGCCACAGCATCACCAGCCCAGCTACATCTTTCTGCAGACACCGGGTCTTTCAGCACAGGGCCCTAGGACTGTACATCCAGCATACAGTCCAGCTGCCTCACAAGCACATGGCTCACATCCATCCGGGCCACAGCCACGGGGGTCACAACCACGTGGGTCACAGCCACTGGTGCCACAGCCACAGGGGTCATAGGCATCATTATCACAACAACTTCCGGTCGATCCCGCAATGTCGCATTCACAGGGATCACAACCATCTTCCTCATCGACTCCATCTCTTACAGGCCTCCGCCTGCGAGATACTAGCTCTGACCCCCCACCTTCCACACATGCATCTAATGTACCTGTTTCTGACGAAGATGCTGATGATGACGAGGAGGTGCATAAGGATAAGTATGGCAGGATCATCATAGTCCCTGAGGGTGATGGGTAAAAGCAACTTGATTGTTTTACGTTTATTGTTTTGTACAGTTTGTACTAATATATTAATATATTTTTTTGTTAAATTGCAGGTTCATCCCGAGTAACACTACTACGAGGATAATCACCAACGCCATCAGAAAGGTTTATGATGCCCCTTATACGAGTTGGAGCGAATTCCCATTCTCACTGAATGAGCAAATTTTTAATGAATTTAAGGTATAAGTTTTCTTTTAAGCTTTATAATTATTTATATTTATGATATTTTCATACAATATTTAACTTTTGAAATACAGGGCAAGTGTGTATGGGAACACCGCTATAGCGCGGAGGTGGCGTGTAATTTTAATCTTAAGGCTCGGAAGCGGTTGTCGCATAGTTTCTCCAACGCTAGACTGTACAACCAGAAGCCTAACTGGTTGCTTGACGATTTTTGGAGGGATTTGCAAAGGCAGTGGCTTACCGAGGAGTTCTTAAAGAAGAGCGAAAAAGAAAAGAAAGCTCGCGCATCCGAGAAGGGAGGCTCCTTGCACACTGGAGGTACGATCAGCCAAGGAATTATAAAAAGAAGATTGGTACGTAATTTATTCATTTATTTAATTTTTAAAGTATATCTATTCTGTTTATGAACTATAATTTATGAATTTTTAGGAAAAGAAGCTGGGTCGTCCAATGAAGCAAGATGAGTTATTCAAGGAGACTCATATTGTCAAGAAAAAAAAAGAGTCTGATCCAGAAAGGTGGGTCAACGACCGATCATCGACTATACATGTAAGTTTTCTCTTTTCATTAAGTATTCTGATATACTCTAATATAATCTTTCAAATACTAATTAAATAAAAAATTTCTTATAGGATCGCTTCAGAGTTGACATGGAGGAATTCATACGCAGTCATCCACCTAATGAGTCGGGCGAGCCAATCCATATTTCGGAGGAGGATGCAGAAAGACTATAGATGCAGGCGGGTGGCGGTGCAAAATATGGGAAGGTATACGGGCTTCCTAATAAGAAGTTCCACCGCTATCACTGTGGAATGCAAGGAATAGGAACTTCCTCGCAAGCCGAGCAACTTGATGGGGAGAGCCTCTCCACTATGCGGGAGACTGTGACAAAGCTCACAAGCGAGCTAGAAGCATCCAAGGAACGAGAAAGGTTTAGAGATGCTCAGTACGTTAGCATGCAAGCTCAGTACCAAGGCATGCAAGCTCAGTACGAAGGTATGCAAGCTCAGCTTAAATCTCTCATAGCTTCTGAAGCTTTTCCGATTCCCCGGTCTCGCGAGCTATCGCCAGAGGCTCAACTTGAACGTGAGCGTTCCTTCTGTCCTCCTCGTGTTAGTTCATCCCGTCCTCCCCATGATCGTTCTTCTCGTCCACCATGAAATGACCCTTCTCATTACCGTCTTGATAATGAAGATTCATCAGACGGTGATGATAATGATATAGAATGAAACAGTCATTGAGTACTTTTATATACTTTGAACTAGACAATAGAACTATTGTCCGTTTTGGAATGGACTTGTAATAAGTGTTAACTAGTTTTGTTAGTTAAATGTGTTAGTTCTATTGAACTTTATACGTTGTTGGTTTTAATATTGGTTTTAATGTTGTTGTTGTTGTTGTGTTGTTAGTTTGTATTGTTGTTGTTGTTGTGTTAGTATTGTTGTTGTTGTTGTAATAGGATTTGGTACGCTGGCAGGCGGTGTGACTGCCAAAATAGGCAGTTTCTGCCAAAATAAAACCCAGAAAAGCGTCCAAAGTTGGTCGCTATTAAACCCAGATTTCCAGAATAGCGACCAAAGGTAGTCGCTAACTAACCCAGATTTCCAGAATAGCGACCAACTTTGGTCGCTATGTTATTAAAAAAAATATTTTTTATGGAAATTAGCGACCAATTGTGGTCGCTTTGGTTTAAAACAAATTAAATAAATTAGTAAAAAAAATATTTTTTCTGGAAATTAACGACCAATTGGTCGCTTCGATTAAGCAAATTAAATAAATTAATAAAAAAGCGACCAACTGTGGTCGCTATTTTCCAGATTTTAAAATATTATATTTTATTTACAGACCAAAGTTGGTTGCTATATTATGTATAATAATAAATAAATAAATAACATAATTTAAAAATAGCGATCAAAGTTGGTCTCTTTTTTTGATACCAGGATATTTTATATGGTTATTGCAATTTTCCGATGAAAGTTGTTCAATCGGTTACATGCCACTGCATATTATGAAATTACTTTTACATAGTTTCTTTAGAGAACTTTGGCCCAAAAAAGAAATTGGCATATTTTTTGGTATTATTCAAAGGGGGAAATCAACCACATTATAAAAAAGATAAAAGAATTCAGTGGATGGGGTAATTAGTTGCAGTAGGAGCTCCAAAAATTGAAGCACCTTTTTTCTTTTTAAAAAATTGAATCATCTTTTAAGTATGTATAAAGATGCATATTGTTCAAGAATTTATCATACAATTTCAAAGGATTGGGACCAATTTTCTTGCAAATATGTATCAAAATTAGCTACGGAACCAGATATCCTGATAACAAATGCAATGCACGAGGAAGACACATCGTAACAAACAAGGACTTAGTCAACAATTCAGTAACAATAATTCAATTGAGTAACAATAGTTTCCTTTTGGGACCCCCAAAACCCTACTCTCGATTATTCAATTCAGTAACAATAATAGAAGATTAGACGTGTTTTAATTTCATTTTCAACGTGCTCGTTCTATATTAATTCATTAGTTCGTGTCGGTCAGGTACTTGATGATGGTTATTTTAAGTGTCCTTTCTTGCATTTTCTTTTTTAGCGCTGAAATGGTTCAAGGAAATATGTATTTATGTACTAATTATTTGGTCTACATGATTTGCCAGCATTTTGGTAAAGAGATTTCCGTAACTTGACAAAGTCAGTTATTCGATACCCTTTTCTTCTATCTGATATTGTATTTACTACCTTAAAATCTTATTTTAATCACAATAGTGTAATTGAATTCAAATTGTGCACCTGCTCTTCTTTTTTAACGCAAGATTAGAAAATTCAACAATTGCTTCACCTTTAATCAGCAATTCTAGTACCAAACGGAACGTCATTTTATAGCATAATATAATATATTAGTAACAAGTAAGAACACAACATCTGGGATTGTGCCACCTCATTCCAAATCTTATGGACCTACTTTTTAATTAAAATACCAACTAAATAAAAATTCTTCGTCATCGTCATCATCAATTAATTAAAAGTCCTTAAGCAATTTCCTGACCTGTTCCAGTGTAACAAAGAGCACAATAGTGAATGGCCCTTGCCTTGAAATTGTGGGGATAAATCCCTTGTAGAGGGCCATTGGTCCCTCGGCTTTGATAGTTTTCATGGCGCAATCAAGGGCGCCATTGTACGGTGGAGCCGTACCTGGTTCTACTTTCATGTTCATCACTCGAGTCTTTATAACATCCACCGGATTCGTCACCACTGCCGCTACAAAACCGGCGGCGAAACTCGCCGTCACGTGGGTCCCGAGTCCGTCCTTCATCAAACCCTTCCCTAAAATCATTTCCTTGAACTGATCGTACGATGCCAGCTGCGACGCCGTCACTAGCATGGCGCGGTTCACCGTAAGAGATGAACCGCGCCACAGGCTAGTAACACCCTCGCTCTTGCTCATTTGCGTAATAGCATCTACCACGCTCTTATAATTCCGCCTTTGCACCGCCGGCAGCCGACCGTCGGCTTGCATGCGGACCATCGCCACGTCAGCAGGGTTCCCGACCGCCGCACCAATACCGCCGGCGATGAGTCCGGCGACGATTTTTCTACCCAAAGGCATGTTGTTGGTTTTAGGGTCCGTCCATTTTTGCTTCAACATGTCGTACAACCCCATCCGCGTCGTCGAATAAAGGGTTTGCCGGAGAACAGTAGCGGAGATACCGGAGAAGAGGGCGGCGACGCCTTCTTGCGTGACGATACGAACACCGACGGTAACGGGTCCCACACGAGGAACGGCGCGTGTTGTTATTGGCACGTGGGCTTGAGTTGCGTGGTTGGTGGGGTGAAAAGCAAGAGCAGGACGAAGAGGAGATGAACTGGGAGTTGAAGAAATAGGCGTTTCGCCTTGAAGTTGCATACGCACCTTGATAAGATCAAGAGGATGAGTACTACAACCAGCAATAATGGAAGCAACGCCTCCTTCAACAAAGCCTTTCACCCCCATAATTAATCAAGATCTATTGCTTCAATTTCAAACAAATTAAAGAAAAAATGGGAAAGGATAATTAATCTTGATTAATTATCTGTTTTGAATAAAGACCAGTTGGAATTAGAGGACATCTCACTGGAAACCAGGAGATGAGAATGAAGGGCAAAGGCTGTAGATGCAAAGTGTGGAATGTTGGGTCTCTGAGACATATGCTGAAAGAGATGAATTGGTTGGTTGAGAGAAAGAAGGGGGAAAGGAATTTATAGGAAAAAGTAATACTAAAGAACTACCTGTGGAAAATATCTTTCTCAACTAGCATGTGATATTGGGATTTTACAAGCTAAGGTAAGTTGTTTATTTTATTTCCTCCAATTTTTACGTGGATGGGGTCACAACTCATGCTTCGCGACAAAATAGTAAGGGCTAACTAGTTTTCTGATCATTAAAAAATAGTTAGTATTTATAAAATTATTAAAAAATAATTACTATTTTGTTGTAATACGGAAAGTTTCAGCGTATTATATTTGAGATCGATGCACTTATATATGAACTTCCAGCATATTATGCTAGAATTCTAACACGCGAAAATTTCCAGCATAATATACTGGAGATTGGAGCACCTGTGTATGAACTTCCAATATATTATACTGAAATATTTTTCGGATTTTGAATAGTGTTTTTGTTTAGATTATCTTTACATGAAAAGTAACTAAATTTTGATTACTTTTGAAACGGTGACTATTTTTGAATGACCACTTGTAAATCTGACTATTTTTTAATTTCTACCTCAAACATTGTTAAATATATATAGTAATTTATAACGTTTTAAATTTTGTTCCACTACTAGAAATTTGGCAAAAATCGACCAAGAAAAACTTTGATCGGTTTTTCAAAATATTTTATTTTTTAATTTTTTTTTACGAAACCGACCAATTTTGGTTAGTTTTTTTTTGCTCAAAAATGGGGGAAACTATTTTTGGGTCCCGCAAAATTTATTTTTCAAGAAACCAACCAACTTTGGTCGGCTTTTCAATTAGAATAAATAAATATTAATATTAAAAAAATATGCCGGTCATTTTAAAAAACCAACCAACTTTGGCCGGTAATTTTATTTTTTAATAAAATCGACCAACTTTGGTTGGTTATTTTCATGCGAAATACAATTAAAGAATATAAATCAAATAAAAGACAATCTTAAAACAAAATACACCAATGGTCTAGTGGTAGAATAGTATCCTGCCACAGTACAAACCTTGATTCGATTCTCAGATGGTGAATCTTTTGATTACATAATTAAAATACCGACCAACTTTGGTTGGAAAAAACCGACCAACTTTCGTCGATTTTTTTTGCAATTTTTTTTTAATTTAATTGATCGACCAATGTTGGTCGGTAATTTCCGACCAACTTTGGTCGGTATTCCTTTCCGACCGTCAAAATACCGTCCACACGTAAATGGTCGCGATTTGTTCGGTAATTGGCCATAGCCGACCAATTTTAGTCGATTTTTAGCGAATTTCTATTAGTGTTCGTTTCATTTTGCTCTTTAATACTCCCCCGTTTCAATTTAATATATGTGTTTTACATTATGTTTTTAAATTTAAATTTAGTAGCTTTCTAACTCCAACGTTCCACAAAAATTCAAAGGCATTTTGATATAATACACATATCTTTAGTTTAACATCAGCAGAATTTAACTCTATCTCACGCAAAAACACATAAATTGAGATGGAAAGAGTACAAAAATACAAGGTTTTAATTATAAATTAAAATGACTCATGACATATATCGCTCTAGAGAAATGGAGAAGAAGAAGAAAGAGAGAAAATCCTTGTTTTTGACCTAGTTAAACCTTAAACCACTTAGATGTAAACTGAAATTGTGCTTTCAAAAAAGAATTACTGAATCAAGAATTTTACACTAGAGAGAATACTATAAACTGCTATTTTTATTTTAAACTATTTGAAATTACGAAGAAAGATCATGCTCTCACTCAATTTATTATTAGCCTTTATTATTTCTTAAAATTAACCTCTAATGAAATTATACAAACAAATTGAATGCATGAAGCAGTAAAACAGTGACTCTCCAAACACCAATAGTATCATATAAATGGAGCAAATTTTATGGGTGATCATTCAGCTTTGTGTTCATTGCCCAAAAGTTATTTTATTTTTTTTGTTACCCAAAAATTATTTTACTTTCCTTTAGTTATCACATAAGTCACAACGCTAAATTTTAAAATACTTTTATTTGAAAAGTCTAGTATACCCTTGCATTATAAGTTCTCCCATTTTTGAAATACCTTCTATATTATATACGTATAAATATTTTTACTTAAGTATTTTACTTATATTTAAATAATATTATATTATTTTATTGAAATTTTTATAATATATCCGTACATTTAATTTTTCATGGCACTCAATTTGTTTAACCATAATCAAACATTAATATATTTTAAATATAAAATGACAAAAACATTTATTTTTTAATATTTATTTAAAAAATAAAAATAAATTTTCTTAACAAATGATAGTTTTTTTTATAGCCACTAACAGTTTTAGAAAAAAATCAAAGATATTTGTACTTAATATTAAGTTTTTTAAAATTTTATCTGTTAATATTTATCTAAAAGTGTTAAACTGATGTGTCAATGCGCTACATGTGAGTATTTTATTTAATGGATTAACAAATATGGTTGGGATGATCACTAATTTGAGTTTATAATTTTAATTAAAAATATTTCATTAGACATGATTAAGAACGTTGACTTGTGATTTGTTCACAGTAATGTTACTAACAAATTTAATAATGCTATCTATATATCTTAAAAATTAACGTTAAGAAAAAAATTAAACGTACGAATATATCATAAAAATAATAAATAAAATAATATTAAGTATTTTAATTATAATTAAAATACATGTGTAAACGTATATTATATAGCGTATATTATAGAAGGTATTATATATAACATAGATGGAATAATTTATAATGTGAAGGGCATAATAAACTTTTCAAGTGAAAGTTTTTAAAAATTTGGTCAAAGTGACTATTGTGATAATTGGAGCATAGTAAAATAATTTTTGTATATCAAGAGAAAGAAAAGTGACTTCTGAGTAATTATCATATAGTTAAATGACTTTTACGTAACAAAAGAAAGAAAAATGACCTTTGAGCAATGTTCATGTAACGATCCGACCGGTCGTTTTGAGAATTTAAGCTCCGTTCGGTGGCATAAGGTCTTGAACAACTTCGCATTGTCTACATCGACCTACATGCATGGTTGATTCTGTTACCGGATGATTCAGAGCCGAATTGGAAGAATGACTGTTGTTTTGGAAGTTTAAACAATAAAGTTTTGACCGGAATTTGCCTTTTATGTAAACGGCTCCGGAACGAGTTACGGATGATGTCAGCAGCTTCTATGGTGATTTTGGGCTGAGGAGCACGTCCGAAATGTATTCTCGAGGTCTATGGTTGATTTCGGCTTGAATTAGCGAAAATTATAATTTGGCAATTTCGGCCGATAGGTGAAATTTTGATATCAGGCTCGAAATGGGATTCCGAAAGTGGTTGTAGGTCCGTAGTGTCATTTGTGACATGTGTGTCAAATTTCAGGTCATTCGGACTAGTTTTGACGTGTTTCGGCGTCGGTTGTGAATTTTAGAAATTTCATAATTTCTTAGGCTTGAATACATGCATAATTGGTGATTTTGATGTTATGTGATGTGGTTTGAAGGCTCGACTAAGTTCGTATGGAGTTATAGGATTGGTTGGTATGTTTGGTCGAGGTTCCGGGGGCTTCGGGTGTGTTTCGGCTGTTAACAGATTGTTTTAGGAATTTAGAGTTTGCTGACCTGCTGATTCTTGGAGTTCTGGTGTTTTTCCGCACCTGCAGATGGGTAGCCGTAGGTACGAGCTCGCAGGTGCGGAAGGGAAGCTCACAGATGCGGAATTTGGGGAGCTAGGCCTTAGGCGCAGGTGCGAGGTTTTGGCCGCACCTGCGAGCCCGCAGATGCGTGAACTTAAGCGCAGGTGCGAAGATGTGGGAGTTAGTGATTTTCGCAGGTGCGACTGGTTGGACCGCAGGTCCGGAATGCGCAGGTGCGAGAAATGTCAGCAGGTGCGAGGATCGCTGGGCAGAAAAGGGGGCAGAATCAAGGGTTGTTCATTTTCACTCCATTTTTTATTTTGAGCTCGGGAGAAGGCGATTCTTTGACAGATTTTCAGAGGAATCTTGTGGGTAACGATTTCTTACTCGAATTTGGTTTTATTTCATTAATCTATTGTGGTTTTCCTCATTTTATCAAGGAATTTGAGAGTAAAAGTTTGGAAATGGGAGAAAAAGTTCCCCAATTGAAAATCCGAGATTTGAGTGAGATTTTGACATCGGTTTTTGATGATTTTTGTTCTAGTGTTCTCATAATTGAGCGGGTGTTCATAATTTATAAATTTATACCCGTTTTCGAGATGTGGGCCCAGGGTACTTTTTAGGCAATTTTTCTATTTTCGCGTCTTAGCTTCGAATTTATTAGTTAAACTAGTTACTTGTAGTATTATTTACACGATGTTATTGATTTGATTAGATTTGGGCCATTGGGAGTCGGATACTCGTGGAAAGAACGTGATTTCAAGTTTGATTTGAGCGATTGAGGTAAGTATCTTGTCTAACCTTAGGATTTGAGTCTTCTATGTTGATTGTAGTCCGTGTATGCGAGGTGATGAGTGCGTGCTCGAACTTATTTGTGGAAAGTTGACCCTTTTGGAATCTTAGGTCCTTATATTCACCGAGTATGAATTGTCTTTGGCATGATGGAATTTCCTAATTCTAGTTTCATCGTTATTTGCTTAAAAATGTAGAATTTCTTACTTTTAGATTTACTCCTATTGCCTATTTGACTCCTAATTAACTTATCTGAAGATTTTATTTCCTTTTACTATCATGCTATTTTTTCTTAACTGTTTATCTCTAATTGTAATTATCTTTATCTCATTCTATAATGATTTGGTCTTGACTGAGGTTATGATTATTTTCACGTTGCTTGTCCTCAAATGAAATTGTTGAATACCCTTGAGACTACCGACCTTAAAGGAAGTTTGGATAGACTATACCTTAGTTGATTTGCCCGTAAATAGAGTTATCAAATTCGTGTTGATTTCTTGTTGTTAACCCGTGTAATTAGGTGCGGCTGTTACATGTTATTTTCCTTGTTGTGTGATTCTTAATATGCCTGGCTTTCTTTATTTTGTTTATTTCTCGTGAACTAGTTTTGCCTATCTTGTGATTGAAGGATCTTGAGTTGATGTTTTTATTGTATCTTGAACTGTTGCCATTGTTGTTGTTGTACTTGTTGTGGTGATGCACGAGGTTTCTGCCGTGCGGTTGTTGATATGGGGATTTGCACGAGGTTTATGCCGTGCGTGTTTACTATTGATATTACACATGCGGCGTGATAAGGCGGGATATGAGATTGAGGGTTGCGCATGTGGCGAGATAAGGTGGGAACATGTTTATGCATGTGTGGTGAAACAAGGCGGGCATATACTTTACTATTGCACACGTGGTGAGACAAGGTGGGCTATGTCAGGGATTATTTGTGATACTTGTGCTGGCCTAGGGGCATTCCTTATTGTTGATATTGTGTACTGAAACACTTACGGTGTGAGTTTATTCGTGTGAAAATTTGTGAGATGATAATGTACATGTTGCCCCTTTCTTTCCTTATACTTATGGGTTGTTGAATCATGTTAGGACACTTGCACTAGCATACACGTAGTTAAGTACTAGTAATGGATTTAGGGCTCCTTGTTGTTGTCAAGTATAGATACTCTTGTTTTACTTACCGTATGGGTGGAGATGACCCAATTAGAACATAAGTCGTCCGTGCAGCTAGTACTCGAATGAGGGCACAATATGCCAAGTGTTAGGGTTCGAATATTGGGACCCGTAATGGTGGTTTTTCCGAGGTTCGGAACCTCGTGGAAATGAATACGAATTTGATATAGAAGGGGTTGAAGTTGTTGAGACATTACATATCCGTGTTTTATAATTACATTCCAGATTTGTTGTGTTCTATTCAATCTTTGTGTTGTTTTCATGGTTTTCGCTGATACTTGTTGTTTTCCTTCTTTATCGAATTTACTGTGTTGTTAGCTATACTGTGTAGCCTTTATTCCTATATTGATACTTGACCAGTTTATTAGACCAGTGGGTGTCTTGACTAGTCCTCGTCACTACTTCACCGAGGTTAGTCCTGAAACTTACTAGACACCGCTGTTGTGTGCTCATACTACTCTTCTGCACATTTTTGTGCAGATCCAGGTATATCATAGTAGCTGTGCGGACTCTTGCCGAGGAGACTCAAGGTAAACCTATCGTTGCGGTCGCAGGCTTCGGAGTCACCTTCTTATTTTTCATTTACACTGTTTTTGCTTACTTCCAAATAGTTGTAATTAGAAGTTGTAGTAAACTCTATAAAGCTTATGACTTGTACTACCGGGTTTTGGGAATATGCAATGTATAAAGAATTATTTATTTTAGAAAAAAAAATTAGATTTTATTATTATTGGTGTAATTTCATGAATATTAGGCTTACCTAGTCCTTAAGACTAAGTGCCATCACGATACCCAACGGAGGGAAATTTGGGTTGTGACAAGTTGGTATCAGAGCCCTAGGTTCATAGGTACTATGAGTCATAAGCGAGTTTAGTAGAGTCTTGAGGATCAGTACGGAGACGTCTGTACTTATCTTCGAGAGGCTATAGAACTATTAGGATAACTTCACTTCCTTCATTCCTGTCGTGCGAGATCATTGATCTTGAAGTTTGAAATTATCATTCCATTCTCTCACAGATGGTGAGGACGCGAGCTGTAGATCCTGAGGATGTTATCTCCGGAGCAGATGCCGCTAGGGGCGGAGGTAGAGGCAAAGGCCGACGCGGGGCACGTGCCGCAGCTAGAGCACCTGCCAGAGCAGTCGTTGAGGAGCCGCCAACAGTTCCAGTTGGGGGGGCAGGCACCGGAGGCGCCTGTTGTTACACCCGGACTTCAGGAGACCTTGGCACAGTTCTGGGATATGATTGGTACCTTGATTCAGGTGGGGTTGATTCTGGTTGCACCAGCTACTTCACAGAGCGGGGGAGGAGCTCAGACTCCTGTCGCCCACACTCCAGAGCAACGAGATCATGTGGGTCAGATTCCAGGTGTCATGGCAGCACAACCTAGGATCCCAGTTCCGCCCGTGGTTAGGGAAGCAACAGTTGAGGAGGAACAACTTAGACTTGAGAGGTACAAGAAGTACCACCCTCCTACCTTCAGTGGATTGATGACAGATGACGCCCAGGGTTTCCTGGAGGAGTGTCACTGCATTCTTCGTACTATTGGTATTGTGGAGATGAGCGGGGTTGATTTCGTTACATTCCAGCTCAAGGGAGCGGCTTATCAGTGGTGGCGGGCATATGAGTTGGGTAACCTGGCCGAGTCAGCTTCACTTACACGGGGTCAGTTTTTAGAGATATTCTTGAGCGAGTTTGTACCTCAGTCCCTCCGATATGCATGGTGCGCAGAGTTTGAGCAGCTGCGCCAGGGCACTATGTCAGTATCAGAGTATGCCGCTAGATTCGGTGATTTGGCCAATCATGCACCTGCTTTGGTTGCTACAGTTAGAGAGCTTGTTTGTAGATTTATTGAGGGCCTCAGGCGTGATATTTGGTTCAGCATGGCTCGGGAGTTAGAGTCGGATGTTTCATTTCAGCAGGTGGTAGGGATTGCTCGCAGAGTTGAAGGCATGCTGGATCATGAGAGGGATGACAGGCGGGACTGTAGGAGAGATGTCAGGCGGGGCTGTGATATGGGGGAGAGATGAGGTCAAGAGAGAGAGGGCAGAGAGGTGAGGAGGCCTCGTACGCCAGGGAGATCTACTGCTCCTTATTATGGAGGCAGAGTACGACATGGTAGAGGTTTTGTGGGTCATCCAATTCAGTTTGCATTACCGCCTTCGCATGGAGTTTCAGGTACTCATGGGTCTCACAGTACTCGTACCGCATAGTTTCCACAGCCACGTCAGCAAAGAGGTTGTTTTGAGTGTGGAGATATCATCCATAAGGTGAGAGATTGTCCCAGGATATGGGCAGATGTGTTACACCAGGGCATTCAGGTGAGTAGAGGGCACCCAAGAGGGGGAGGCCCGACCTGTTGATGTGTTTCGTATAGTAGGCTGGAGGCCGTTGTGTCAGATGTTATAGTACAGGTATGTTTTGATTTGTTACAGGGGGGCACAATTTGTAATTCATTATAGCTCTGTTGGTGGGGACGAGTTCCCTCATTGTTGTTTCGTTTATGAGTGAGTTTCATGCTTTGCACTCTATTTTTGTGTTTGCTCATGTTGGGAGATTTTGTGAGTGGTAGCCCATTTCTATTATTTGTTTCTATTCATTATTGAGAGATATGAGACTAGTAGTAAATTCCTGTTGTCCAGTACGGTAGGCTTGATGCGATTCCTGAGTATAGTGGTTACTAGCTGTGATTCTTATGCTCCACCGGTGTGGGGGCCAGCACGCGTTGTAAGTTTTTGGAAGGAAGTGATCTAGTGAAAAGTTCCATTTTGTGGATATATATATCCTATTTGTGATTTAGGGTTGAGGGAGAAACCCTCGCGTCTTCGTGTGATTTGAAGTGCTTGAACCGGGCTGTGTACCGTGATAGAAGTTATATCAGGACAAGGTCCTTGTGATTCGTTTATATGCTTTGATTATTTCATTGTTATATTGTTTTGTAGGTTAGCCGTGATAGAGAATTGTTCCTGTCGGGCTTGTTTGATAGTTTCCTTATGTGTTCTCTTTTCGTATTCAATCATTTTCGTTCTGTGCTCCTTGAGTTTTATCTTACGGGATGTGTGCCCGGTGGTGTTAGTTGTGTCTTGGTCATTCGGGTGTCAAAGTTGTGAGATCTTCGTGTTTCTTACATTATTATCAGTGTGATGGAGATTTGGAATAGGGTTCTATCGGATATGAGGCTAATTGTCGGTGTTGAGTTGATTTCGGGCAGCTATTATGATCAGAAGTGTTATTAACGGCCTATGTGTGGTGAATTACGTTGTATGGTCGTACCTTGTGGGTATAGTCATGAGTTGATGCAGCCGGTTGAGGCTAACTCCATATATGGATTTAAAATCGGTTCTGTTGGAAATGAGTAAAAGGTGAGAAATTGAGGTATGAGGCTTATCGGTGGTGATAGAAAGGCTAAATTGCAGTTGTAATGGTATCATCAGGCTTATGTAAGTTGGGGTGACGTGGGATCATCCGCGGGTGTGTGTTGGAAGTGTGCAATCAGTGATTGGATGAGTTCGAGGTGAATCTTGGCACGTTCGAGGACGAACGTTTGTTTAAGAGGAGGAGAATGTAACAACCCAACCGGCCGTTTTGAGAATTTAAGCTCCGTTCGGTGGCATAAAGTCTTGAACAGCTTCGCATTGTGTACATCGACCTGCGTGCATGGTTGGATTCTGTTACCGGATGATTCAGAGTCGAATTGGAAGAATGACTGTTGTTTTGGAAGCTTAAACAGTGAAGTTTTGACCGAAATTTGACTTTTATGTAAACGGCTCCGAAACGAGTTATGGATGATGTCAGAAGCTTCATATGATGATTTTGGGCTGAGTAGCGCGTCCGGAATGTGTTCTCGAGGTCTGTGGTAGATTTAAGCTTGAATTTGCGAAAGTTAGAATTTTGGCGTTTTCGGCCGATAGGTGAAATTTTGATATCGGGCTCGGAATGGGATTCCGAAAGTGGCTGTAGGTCCGTATTATCATTTGTGACCTGTGTGTCAAATTTCAGGTCATTCGGACTAGTTTTGACGTGTTTCGACATCGGTTGTGGATTTTGGAAATTTCATAAGTTCTTAGGCTTGAATCCATGCATAATTGGCGATTTTGATATTATATGATGTGGTTTGAAGGCTAGACTAAGTTCGTATGGAGTTATAGGATTGGTTGGTATGTTTGGCCGAGGTTCCAGCGGCCTCGGATGTGTTTCGGGTGGTTAACAGATTGTTTTGGGAATTTAGAGTTTGCTGACCTGCTGGTTTTTGGAGTTCTGGTGTTTTTCCTCACCTGCGGATGGGTAGCCGCAGGTGCGAGGTCGCAGCCGCAGAAGGGAATCCCACAGATGCGGAATTTGGGGAGCTAGGCCTTAGGCGCAGGTGCGAGGTTTTGCCTGCAGGTGCGTGACCTTAAGCGCAGGTGCAAAGATGTGGGAGTTAGTGATTTCCGCAGGTGCGACTGGTTGGATTGCAAGTGCGGAATGCGCATGTGCGAGAAATGTCCGCAGGTGCGAGGATCGCTGGGCAGAAAAGGGGGCAGAATTGAGGGTTTTTCATTTTCACTCCATTTTTTATTTTTAGCTCGGGAGAAGGCGATTCTTTGACTGGTTTTCAAAGGAATCTTGTGGGTAACGATTTCTTACTCGAATTTGGTTTTATTTCATTAATCTATTGTGGTTTTCCTCATTTTATCAAGGAATTTGAGAGTAAAAGTTTGGAAATGGGAGAAAAAAGTCCCCAATTGAAAACCCGAGATTTGAGTGAGATTTTGATGTCGGTTTTTAATGATTTTTGTTCGAGTGTTCTCATAATTAAGCGGGTGTTCATAATTTGTAAATTGTTAGCCGATTCCGAGACATTGGCCCGGGGTACTTTTTGGGCAATTTTTCTAATTTCACGTTTTAGCTTCGAATTTATTAGTTAAACTAGTTGCTTGTAGTATTATTTACACGATGCTATTGATTTGATTAGATTTGCACCATTGGGAGTCGGATATTCGTGGCAAGAACGTGATTTCAGGTTTGATTTGAGCGGTTGAGGTAAGTATCTTGCCTAACCTTGTGTGGGGTAATTACCCCTTAGGATTTGAGTCTTCTATATTGATTGTAGTCCATGTACGCGATGTGACGAGTGCGTGCTCATACTTATTTGTGGAAAGTTGACCCTTTTGGAATATTAGGTCCTTATATTCGCCGAGTATGAATTGTCTTTGGCATGATGGAATTTCCTAATTCTAGTTTCATTGTTATTTGCTTAAAAATGTAGAATTTCTTACTTTTGGATTTAATCCTATTGCCTATTTGACTCCTAATTGATTTATCTGAAGATTTAATTTCCTTTTACTATCATGCTATGTCTTCTTAAGTGTTTATCTCTAATTGTAATTATCTTCATCTCATTCTATAATGATTTGGTCTTGACTGAGGTTATGATTATTTTCACGTTGCTTGTCCTCAAATGAAATTGTTGAATACCCTTGAAACTACAGACCTTAAAGAAATTTTGGATAGACTATACCTTAGTTGACTTGCCCGTAAATAGAGCTATCAGATTCGTGTTAATTTCTTGTTGTTAACCCGTGTAATTAGGTGCGGCTGTTACATGCTATTTTCCTTCCTTGTTGAGTGATTCTTAATATGCATGCCTTTCCTTATTATGTTTATTTCTCGTGAACTAGTTTTGCCTATCTTGTGATCGAAGGTTCTTGAGTTGATGTATTTATTGTATCTTGAACTGTTACCATTGTTGTTGTTGTACTTGTTGTGGTGATGCACGAGGTTTCTGCCGTGTTGTTGTTGATATGGGGATTTGCACGAGGTTTCTACTGTGCCGTGTTTACTATTGATATTGCACATGTGGCATGATANTTAACCTGTGTAATAAGGTGCGGCTGTTACATGCTACTTTCCTTCCATGTTGAGTGATTCTTAATATGCCTAGATCTCCTTATTATGTTTATTTCTCGTGAACTAGTTTTTCCTATCTTGTGATCGAAGGTTCTTGAGTTGATGTATTATTTGTATCTTGAACTGTTGCCATTGTTGTTGTTGTACTTGTTGTGGTGATGCACGAGGTTTCTGCCGTGTTGTTGTTGATATGGGGATTTGCACGAGGTTTCTGCCGTGCCGTGTTTACTATTGATATTGCATATGCAGCGTGATAAGGCGGGATATGAGATTGAGGGTTGCGCATGAGGCGAGATAAGGTGGGAACATGTTTATGCACGTGTGGCGAAACAAGGCGGGCATATACTTTACTATTGCACACGTGGGGAGACAAGGTGGGCTATGTCAGGGATTGTTTGTGATACTTGTGTTGGCCTGGGGGCATTCCTTGTTGTTGATATTGTGTACTGAAACACTTACAGTGTATTATTCGTGTGGAAATTTGTGAGATGACAATGTACGTGTTGTCCCTTTCTTTCCTTATAATTATGGGTTGTTGAATCATGTTAGGACACCTGCACAAGCATACACGTAATTATGTACTAGTAATGGATTTAGGGCTCCTTGTTGTTGTCAAGTATAGATACTCTTGTTGTACTTACCGTATGGTGGAGATGACCCAATTGGCACATAAGTTGTCCGTGCAGCTTGTACTCGAATGAGGGCGCAAGATGCCAAGTGTTAGGGTTCGAATATTAGGACCCGTAATGGTGGTTTGTCCGAGGTTCGGAACCTCATGAAAATGACTACGAATTTGATATAGAAGGGGTTGAAATTGTTGAGACATTACCTGTCCGTGTTGTATAATTACATTCCAGATTTGTTGTGTTCTATTCAATCTTTGTGTTGTTTTCATGGTTTCCGTTGATACTTATTGTTTTCCTTCTTTATCGAATTTAATGTGTTGTTAGCTATACTGTGTAGCCTTTATGTGTACATCGTCTTTCCCTTTATTCCTATACTGATACTTGACCAGTTTATTAGACCAGTGGGTGTCTTGACTAGTCCTCGTCATTACTTCACTGGGGTTAGTCCTGATACTTACTGGGCACCGCTGTGGTGTGCTGATACTACTCTTCTGTATATTTTTGTGCAGATCCAGGTATCGATAGTAGTAGCTGTGCGGACTCTCGCCGAGGAGACTCAAGGTAAACTTGTCGTTGCGCTTGCTGGCTTTGGAGTCACCTTCCTGTTTTGCATTTACACTGTTTTTGCTTACTTCCAAACAGTTGTAATTAGAAGTTGTAGTAAACTCGATAAAGCTTATGACTTGTACTACCGGATTTTAGGAATATGCAATGTATAAAGAATTATTTATTTTAGAAAAAATATATATTATATTTTACTATTATTGGTGTTATTCCATGAATATTTGGGTTACCTAGTCCTACCATCACGATACCTAACGGAGGGGAATTTGAGTCGTGACAGATCATTAAGGTTAATAACCACCCATTGAATTTATTCATATAAATATACTAGATAAGAAATATATTACCTAGCTTCTATATATCTTTAAATTTTTTCTTCTTTTTTTAATTTAAATCATTATTATTTAAATAAGGGGGAAGGAAAGAGAAATATAGGAGGAAACTATAAAATAGGAAATAGCCAACCAACTTAAATATTGAGATTCACTTATATATCTTTAGTTCAAGAGGTCTCACGAGCAATTTAATACCTTACATTATTACTTGAAGCAATAAAGGATTAATTCAACTTGGTGACACTCGATTTAGATCATTATATCCAGGACTATTCGATTTTTAAATATGAACACTCCGATTTTCATCCTACTTAGCAAATAGTTGATTGTACTCAAACGGTCCATATATTTTTAATCGTCTTGAATTGATCAAAGTCAATATACGTCGTGGCCAAATATATTTGTGACAGGTTCATGTAATGTTCAAAACTTATTAACCTTATAAATGATTATTAAATTTATGGATATTATTAATTTATTACATAAAAGTAAAAACTCATACACAAATGAATCTTAATAAGTTTGATTTGACATTTGAAAATTTAAAGTAAATAATTCCCTGAGGCAAAAATAACAATTACCATGATATGCAGTCATAAATTGTGTCAAACAAACACGAAAATAAGGACATCTCTTACATGACAATATAATTTGCAATTTTTAATTAACCAAATTTTAAAGTCAAAATTCTTATAATTTTAATTAATATAAGATGATCCCACTAAAGTTATAATAATAGGTTTGAACTTGATGAAAATGCCAATTATCGATTTAAAAATGTATCATTCTACAATATTTTGGCAATTTGAAAACAAAGGAAAATCTTGAAGTCAAAAAGTGCCACTTGAAAAAGTTAAAGGGCAAGGTTGAAAAAATGAGGAAACCTAAAGAGTTTTCTGTTAAATGTCACATTAAATATTTATTAGGGGCCAAATGATAACGCTTGACTTGGACTCCACCTTTTGTGACTTTTTCTATGTCACCAAAACATTAATGAAAGACGAGATTGAGAGAAGCTATAAAAAGAAAGCATCAAAGAAAATTCAACTGACACGTGTCATTATCTAAAAGAATCGCCGAGAAGCTGGAAAGACCCGACCGAGTCACCGCGTCTTGAAATATCCTCAGGTGTTTTACAGGGAAGGGCTACTTGGGGAAGGTATTGATTGACTTTTCTAATTGCCAATCTCTGCAACAATAACAATAACATATTCGATGGTAGTGACGGAATCAGGATTTTTATTTAAAAAGTTAAAATAAAAATAAAAAAATTCACAATATGCTCTGTGCGAACGTAGAAGAAGCTTTCCCAGGAGCGACGGTTGGTCCTGTCGTCCATTCTGATCACCAAGCTCTTTGTGCCTCGGTGACAGAGATGTAGCATGGTGCCCCTTTGAAAATCAGGGACGAAGAGATGCAGCAAATGTCGAAGAGAAACCCCGCAGTCGGCCTCGATGATCATTAGAAAGATTTTATATATGTATGGGGTGAGCTGGGCCGGGCACACCTCGTAATAGTGGCAGAAATCCACCGTTAGTGGTGGAAGGGGAAGCATGTACCCAATAATAAAAGGATACGCATAGAACGCGCAGTATCCTGGACGGTGTATATGAACTATATCGCCTCCCGCTGGAACGAGCTCAATATGCTCAGGAATGCCCCATTTGATTTTAAACGCCGCTAACGCCGCAACATCCATTATAGAGAGCACGGGTGCAGGCTAATCTTCGACGGTGCTATTGAAGTCTGTCCTTGGCTTCCCCAGGCGGGGCACAACCTCATCCACCGTCGGAAGACTTTCATCCTCCACCAAACCCGTCCCCTCCTCGGGAAGAGGCACAATGTTCGCCGGTGCCGGAGCATCAACAACTCGGTCAGTGTTAGAAGTACTAGCTATCACTTAGAATGATTGTACAAATCACAAATACACTGAAAGAAGGGTAATGGTCAATGGAATTGAAGAGAAATATGAACTAAGAGGGAAAAGCAAATGATTTCGAGGTCTTCTTGAGAACGATTTGGGAGATGCCACATTCAAATGAGAAACTCCACTATTTATAAAGACACAAATACGCCAATTGAGAAATGAAGCGTCGCCTTTTTCTTTTTTGAAAAGCAACGGGAAAGGCATGGGAAACGATGCGACGCCGAGCGAATGTGTTCTATAATGACACCTGAAGAATTTAATGTCATTTCAACTGACATACGGGTCTGACGGTTCTCTCGAAACGTCACATAGTCACCTTACTGGTAAAAGTTCGCCTATCCTTCAAAATGCTTAGATTTTCGTGCTCAAAATGAAGAGGTCCTCCCGCTGTGCTCGCCTAAAGGCGACCAAACGCTTAGATTTATGTGCTCAAAATGACGAGGTCCGCCCATTGTGCTCGCCTAAAGGCGACAAAATGCTCAGATTTCTGTGCTCAAAGTGACGAGGTCCGCCCGCTGAGAGACTAACTGTATGAGTCGAAATCTGACCACGTAAAAATGATCTCGAAGTGCGGAGCAAGAAGGTAATTAAGTCATGACTATACACCCAAGACGCGTAACGACAAGCGTCATGACCACGGCCGAGGTCAGGTCATCAACCAACTTTCACGGTGTACCACTTGCTATGATGTTTAGGGAGGCCGACATGAAATGCTCACGGCCAGCTAAGACACACATGTCAAAGACCATTTGAAAACAGATAATACTTAGTAAATATATACGGATGATGGGATCCAAAAAAAAAGGGACTCTCTCTCTCTAGAAAATATGTAAAGACATTTCTCTAAAGAAATTAGATTATCAGTGATCCTATACCCTCCATCAGATCCAAAAAGGGTTCTAACATTTTTGTACTTGTTTATCATCCATCTTTATCAAATGAGAGGGGATCCGCCTCACCAAAGATTGGGTGAACCTTTTCCTTTATTTATATTTTATTGCCATTTAATATTACCTAATGCATAGTCTCTTTTCATACTATTAAGTCTGGCCTTAATCATTGCCAGCTTTTATACTCAACTATATTTTTCTATTCATGTTATTCATCTCAGATCTAGAAGTAATTATCTTTGACTATGATTTATCCTCTATATTCTTGTTTAATTAGCTTAATAAAAGGTCTCATACTTTTTTAGTTAAACACTAACTACCCCCAAGCCTCTCCTACAGTAAAGCGAAACAATGCTTGATTACCTACTAACCTTCTTTCTTAATCCGAGTAATCCAATTTTTTCATGGAAAAATGCTAATTTGCATCGGGAAAAAAATTGCATTTAATGATAAATTATTCATTAGGCTCAATTTTTTATTATTTTTCGTTTTACTTTATGTTATTGTTTTCTATTAGTTTGTTTTAGAGCAATGATATTTTTTATGTTTTAAATAATTTAATTTTAAATTTCTCATTTTGCTGTAAATGGTATGTCTAATAGCTAAAAAAAATAAATTATATTATTAAATTTAAACTTACAAATTTAAAAGAAAAAAAATACTTTTCATGAGTTTTTTGTCGAGTTAAACTCCAAAAGATGAATGAAAATGGAATGGAGAATATTTGACCTGCCCTTTTCTTGTGTTGATTTCTGACCAAATAATAAAAAGCAGAGGTTATATAAAGTTCACCAAGGATTACAAGAAGGAACAGCTTGGCATTTTCTTACGTGGCAGATTGTGACTCCAAATTTGTTGATTATTAATCATTGACAACAGAAAAAGGAAATCGTCGCCTGAGAGATTCGAACTCTCGCGGGGAAACCCCATGTACTTAGCAGGCACACGCCTTAACCACTCGGCCAAAGCGACTTGTTGGAGGGATAGTAGTTTACTAATTTTATAGGTTTTTTACTGGGTGATATATCCATCTTTAAAATAACTTATCTATTTATTTATTTTACTTATTTTGCTGCTATAACAATAAACTAGGATGAGACGTAGGTGTTATTATAGTATTCTGCAATAATAATGTCTTGTAACACGCTAAATTTTGGTCTAGAAAGTAGGCAATATATTACCAACTTTCAATATGTAGAAAATGGGAATCATAAAAGGAGAAGCAAAAAGAATCAGAAATAACCTAATTTATAACTAGTAATTGAAATAGCAACAACTTCAAAAGTAATCGAAATTTAGTCACTCTTTAATGTATAGATAAAATATGAACAAAAATATCCTTAAAAATCATGAAGTATTCCAGCATAATATGCTAGAGTTCGAATTTTTTATGTCATGACCCAACACTTAGTCCGTCGTGATGGAGCCTACATATCGTACTAGGCAAACCGACGCCTCAAAACATTTCCAACACTTTTAAATGAAAAATGAACTGAAATAGGTTTAAATAATTAAAGCTCTCATAAACGGGATAGAAGATCAAAACTCAATACGAAAGTTCCCAAAACCAGGATTTTACTGAGTACATGAGCGTCTATAAAACACAAGTCTGAAACTGTCTATGAAAAACCAAAACTAAATACATAAAGCTGAAAGAAAAGGAAGAAGAGTCAAGGTCTGTACACGCCGGGCAGCTACCTCGTAATCTCCGAATGACTAAGCTTCTCAGATAATCAGCACCTACCGTGTCTGGAAATACCTGGATCTACATATGAAGTGTGGGCGTAACGTGAGTACAACCAACTCAGTAAGTAACAAGACTAACTATTGGACTGAAAGTAGTGACGATCTTCACAGTACAGTTCAATTACAAAATTTCGATACAGAAAAGTAGGCATGCTTTTACGTTCGACAGTTAAAGCCAAAATAGTTAAATCATGTCAAGTTCAATTGAAACAGGATATGGCACATCTCAGTAACTACATGACAGTTACATATTGTAACGACCCGGTCTATCGTTACGTAAAAATCTGCATTATAATTACTGTTATTGACTTGTTATAGATTGGTTATTCTATTATTGATGTGTTAGAGTTGATAGGCTTGAAATCGGAATGGTTATATGAGAATTCAGTCACTTAGTCCTTAAGAATAACCTTAAAATAAGAAAAGTCAACTAACAGTTGACTTATTGGCAAACAACCTCGGGCGGATTTTATGGTTCGAATAGCTTCTTTAGGTGATTTGGGACTTCAGAGTGTGTTCAGAATAATTTTGGGACGTCCGATGTAGAATTAAGCTTGAATTGGCGAAAGCTAGTTTTTAGTGATTTCCGGACGACAGTGAAAAATAGGCTATCGGGGTCGGAATGCAATTCCGACAGTTTAAGCAGGTTAGTAATGTCATTTTGGATGTGTCTGAGAAATTTTAGGTCAATCGGAGTTATTTTGGATAGTTTCGGCATCGTTGGAGGATTTTAGAAATTTCCAAAGTTCTTAGGCTTGATTCCGATGTAAATTTGGTGTTTTGATGTTAGTTTTGGTGTTGTGAGAGTGAAAATAAGTTTGAATGATGTTATGAGATGTGTTGGTAACTTTGGTTGCGCTCTCGAGGGGCTCGGGATTGATTTCAGTTGGTTAACAGGCATTTTTGGACTTAGGTAAATTGCTGGTTTTCTGGTTTTTGTGCAGCAGATTTTCCTTCACTGCGATTGCGTAAGGAGAGTTGTGATCGCGTAGTGCAATTTGTGAGGGGCATAATTTTACTCTCTGCGATCTCATAGCTTTGTTCGCGATCGAGAGGTTGAGCAGTGCGATCGCGTGGGGCATGTTGCGGTCGCGTAGGGATAGAGGGGTGCGCGTGGGGGCTGGTCAGTGTGCTTCGCGATCGCGTGTGATGGACTGCGATTGCGTGGGTTTGAGTTGCTGTGAATCGCGATCGCGTGGCTTTTGCCGCGATTGCGGTGAAGATATCACTGGGCATATTTAATTAAACCTTTCCGCGACTTAAACCTTATTTTACACCATTGTTGTACGAAAAACAGCTTTGGGGTCGAATTTTGAAGAGGGAAATCCTTGTTCTTCATAGAGGTAAGTGTTTTGATTATTAAACCTCGATCATGGATGATTATAGAACATAAAACCGGTGTAAATTCATGGAATATCAGTAGAAAAAATTAGATTTTTGGGCTGGAGATTATGAGATCTTTAAGGGTCGATTTGAGGAGTCAAACGAACTCCGATTTTGGTGTTCTTTATATGTACGGACTCGTGAGATGACAAAGAACAGTTTGATATAAAAATTTCTGAATTTCAAGACATGGGCCCGGGGGTCAGGTTTGACCAATTTCGGAATTTTTGAGTATTTTTGATACATTTCGATTGGGATTAGTTCCTTAGCATATTATAATGATATACATCTGATTGTTGGTAGATTTGGAGCACTCGGAGGCCGAATTTAGAGGCAAGGGCACTACAGAGTAGTGTGTTAGTCGGTTTTGAGGTAAGTAACGTTTCCAAACTTGGAACTGAGGGTTCGAAACCCCAAACTATTTGATATTTACTGTTAATTAAGGTGATGCGCTTGCCAAGTGACGGGAATGCGGGCGTTTACCAAATATTTTTAGCCTAGCTCATCCCATGGCACTGTCTACTAATTACTCCAGATTGATATTGTACTGTAAAGGTGGTAATTACCTTGAACGAAATAGAAATCATGCTAAGTATGAATGTTAAGGCTTCACGCCGATGTGTTTAGACCGGAATGGTCGATTATTGATGTCTCTATCTGTGATTATTGCTTTCATGTACTCAGTCTTGTTATAGTATTGTTTCATGCCTCAGTGTCGTAAGTTGCTAGTTTATTCTATATTATCATTGTTTTGAGCTGATTTTCATATGTTAGAGCATTGTGAGTGAGACTGGAAGGTACTGACTGAGTGAGGCTTGGAGCCTGGTCTTGATAGTTATGAGGTCGGACTTCACACAGCAGCGATCCTAAAATCATGCTTTTATTGGCTTGATATAGCGCCTGGGCTGAAAGGAGCCCCTCCGGAGTCTATACACCCCTAGTGAGCGCACAGATTTTGAGGGATGGATTTTCCTGGGCATGGATTTGTCCGAGTATTCTGTTCCGGAGATGGATTTCTCTGTGGTTATTGTGTTCCGGAGATGGATTTTTCCGTGGGGGCTGGATCGACCTTTTTCCTTAGTACTTGGTGACTGTGTCACTTGTGTTTATGTAATATCCGGGATGGAATTCCGTGGGACAGAAGGCCGTATTCTAATACTGAGTGGACCACCTTATGAGAGCGTGATTACTGAGTATACATCATTCTTGGTTCTATATGCATTCATGCTAATATGCAGAGTTACAGACATATCTTGATGCATCGTGTTAATTTCCTGATATATTACTGTCATGTCCAATTTATATACTGTTGTTTGAATTGTCGGAGGGTTATCCCGTCACTACCTCTCAGCCCGTAGTTTGGTTTTGTTACTACTGAGTTGGTGTACTCACGTTACCGCCTGCACCTTCTGCGCAGATACAGGTACATCGGAATTTAGCTCGGCTCAGGGAGCACAACAGTTTCATCAGAGTTGACGAGGTAGCAGTTGGCGACTGTGATCTCGTCTTCTCTTTCCCTTCTACCTGTCGTAATTATTTTCAGACTATGTTAGTGATTTCTTTTGATTGTATTAAGTATTAACAGCTCATGACTGTGTGACACTGGATCCGAGATTAGTAGGATTTGGTCTTTTGATTTCCTAAACTGGTTTTCCGAAAAATATTGGATTTATTATTATTATTATTATTATTATTGATTTTTTCAATTTATTAAAAGGGACATTTTATGGGAAATTATATTTGGTTAGATAAAATGGGTGGCTTGCCTGGTTCCACGACAGGCGCCATCACGAATTCGGAAATGGGTCGTGACAAGTTGGTATCAGAGCGCTAGGTTAAATAGGTCTCACCACTCATGAGCAGGGATAGCAGGTCCCCGCAGCTGAGATCCCAGCGGGGTAGACTCAGGCACCAGCAGTGCCCATTGTGATTCCGGGTCTTCAGGAGACCCTAGTCCAGATTTTGACGGTGTGCACCAGCTTGGCACAGGCCTTCTCTATGTCCACTACTGCTACTACATCTCAGGCCGGGGGAGGCATCCAGACTCCAGCTGCCCGGACACCTGAGCAGGTCACCCAGGGACTTCCGACACCTTGGGCAGCCCCAGTGCGGCAGATTGCTTTGGTACAGGATTATGTGGTCCTAGCTTTAGCTGATGATGAGCAGCGTAGGTTGGAGAGGTTCAACAGACTCCGGCCTCCGACTTTTAGGGGTACAGAGGGCGAGGATGCCCAGGCCTTCTTGGACAAGTGTCAAAGGATACTACGTACTGCAGGGATATTAGAGGCCAACAGGGTTCCATTCACTACATTCCAGTTTTCAGGAGCTGCACTTGCTTGGTGGGAGGCCTATGAGAGGCGTAGACCCGCTGATGCAGCGCCCCTTACATGGCACCAGTTCTCCATTCTCTTTCTAGAGAAGTATATACCACAATCTTGGAGAGAGGAGTTGCGCAGAGAGTTCGAGCAGTTGCGTCAGGGAGACATGAACGTGATGCAGTATGAGATGAGGTTCTCTGAGTTAGCCCGTCATGCCATCTGGTTAGTTCCCACGACAAGGAGAGGATTCGGAGATTTGTTGATGGTCTTGCCTACCAGCTACGGGTTTTTTTTACCAGGGAGAGGGTATCCGGTGCTTCTTTTGAGGAAGTAATTGACATAGCCAGGGAGATTGAGTCAGTGGCGCTGCCAGGAGCGTGTAGAGAGAGAGGCCAAGAGGCCTCAAGGTTTTGATAATTATAGTGGTGATCACTCGGGAGGTCAGTCTCAGCACAGCAGAGGTAGACCATTCAGGCCTCCTCCGCCAACCCGTCCAGCATACAGTGGTGCTTCATCAGGACACTGTCCCCGTAGCTCTCATCCGGACTATTCCTCATTTAGTGCACTTCCAAACCAGAGCTCATCCCGTCCACCATTGGTTCAGGGTTCCTCAGCACATGGTTCTTCTAGCAGCTAGCTTGGTCCCAAGGGTTCCCTTCAGTCCCCATCGCCAATTGCTGGTAGAGGTTGTTTTGAGTGTGGGGATCCGGGTCACATCAAGAGGTATTGTTCCCTCCTTTCTGGTAGTTCATTTCAGCACAGGAACCAGGCTCCAGTTTCAGCACCAGTTTCTACACCACCCGCTCAGGCAGCCAGGGGTGGAGGTCAGCCAGTCAGAGGCCGCTCCAGAGGGGGAGGTTGGTCAGGTGGAGGACATGCCCGTTTCTATGCACTTCTGGGCAGGCCAGATGCCATAGCTTCAGAGGTAGTTATTACATGTATTATCTCAGTCTGTCACCGGGATGCTGCAACATTATTTGATCCTGTTTCTACGTATTCATATGTTTCTTCATACTTTGCACATTTCTTGGATACACCCCGTGAGTCCTTATTTTCAGCAGTTCATGTGTCAACTCCGGTGGGGGATATTGTTGTGGTAGATCGGGTGTACCGGTTTTGTATTATATCTATTGGGGGTTTGGAGACCCGGGCAGATCTATTATTACTTAGCATGGTTGACTTCGATTTGATTTTAGGCATGGATTGGCTATCTCCATACCATGCGGTTCTCGACTGTCATGCCAAGATCGTGACCTTAGCGATGCCCGGATTGCCAAGGATTGAGTGGAGAGGTTCGGTGGAGTACGTGCCTAGCCAGGTGATTTCTTTTCTGAAGGCTCATCGTATAATTGGGAAGGTGTGTGAATCTTATATGGCCTTTGTGAGGGATGTTAGTAGTGAGACTCCTTCCATTGATTCTGTTCCCGTGGTCCGTGAGTTCCCGGATGTTTTCCCAGCAGACCTGCCAGGCATGCCACCTGAAAGGGACATTGATTTTGGTATTGAATTATTGCCCGAGACCCAGCCTATCTCTATTCCTCCTTACCGCATGGCCCCAACAGAGTTGAAGGAACTGAAGGAATAACTTCAGGAACTCCTAGATAAGGGGTTCATTCGGCCTAGTGTGTCGCCTTGGGGTGCACCGGTGTTGTTCGTAAAGAAGAAGGATGGATCCATGCGTATGTGCATTGACTATAGGCAGTTGAACAAGGTTACAGTGAAGAACCGGTATCATTTGCCCCGTATTGATGACTTGTTCGATCAGCTTCAGGGAGCTAGGGTGTTCTCCAAGATCGACTTGAGGTCTGGGTACCATCAGCTGAAGATTCGGGATTCTGATATTCCGAAGACTGCTTTTAGGACCAGATATGGCCACTATGAGTTTCTTGTTATGTCTTTTAGGCTGACCAATGCCCCAGCCGCGTTCATGCATTTGATGAACAACGTGTTTCAGCCTTACCTTGATTCATTCATTATTGTGTTCATTGATGACATCCTGGTGCACTCTCGCAGCCAGGGGGAGTACGCTCAGCAATTGAGGGTTGTGTTTCAGAGACTGAGGGAGGAGAAACTTTATGCAAAGTTCTCCAAATGTGAGTTTTGGCTTGGTTCGGTGGCTTTCTTGGGTTACATAGTGTCTAGTGAGGGTATTCAGGAGGACCCGAAGAAGATAGAGGCGGTACAGAGTTGGCCCAGACCGTCCTCAGCTACGGAGATTATGAGTTTCTTGGGTTTGGCAGGTTATTACCGTCGCTTTGTGGAGGGATTTTCTTCTATTGCTTCACCTTTGACCAGATTGACCCAGAAGGGTGCTCCATTCAGATGGTCCGATGAGTGCGAGGAGAGCTTTCAGAAGCTCAAGTCAGCATTGACTACATCTCCAGTATTGGTATTGCCTATAGGTTCGGGTTCTTACATAGTCTATTGTGATGCTTCTAGAGTTGGATTGGGAGCGGTTTTGATGCAGGACGGTAGGGTGATTGCCTACGCGTCCAAACAGTTGAAGGTGCACGAGAAGAATTATCCAATACACGATCTTGAGTTAGCTTCCATCGTTCATGCCTTAAATATTTGGCGGCATTACTTGTATGGGGTACAGTGTGAGATTTTCACTGATCATCGTAGCTTGCAATATCTGCTAAGGCATAAGGACTTGAATTTGCGTCAGAGGAGATGGTTAGAGATTCTTAAGGATTATGACTTAACTATTTTGTATCACCCGGGGAAGGCCAATGTAGTGGCTGATGCCTTGAGTCGCAGATCCGAGAGTTTGGGGAGCCTAGCTTACCTTTCAGCAGCAGAGCGACCGTTAGCACTTGATGTTCAAGCTTTAGCGGGACAGTTGGTGAGATTGGATTTGTCAGACCCTTCGCGGGTGATAGCTAGCATGGCTTCCCGGTATTCTTTATTTGATCAGATTAAGGCACGCCAATACTATGACCGCCACTTGTTAGTTCTTTAGGATAGAGTTCGTCGAGGTGATGCCCGGGATGTGATTATTGGTGATGACGGAGTTATGAGGATGCAGGGCCGTATTTGCGTGCCCAACATGGATTGTATTCGAGAGTTGATATTAGCAGAGGCTCACAGTTCGCGGTATTCTATTCATCCGGGTGCCGCGAAGATGTACCAGGATCTGAGACAACAGTATTGGTGGAGGCGGATGAAGAGAGACATTATGGAGTACGTAGCACGGTGTCTCAACTACCAGCAGGTCAAGTATGAGCACCAGAGACCAGGTGGGTTACTTCAGAGGTTAGATATTCCGGAGTGGAAGTGGGAGCGGATCACCATGGAATTTTTAGTTGGGATTCCATGAACTTCGAAGAGTTTTGATGCTATTTGGGTCATTGTAGATAGATTGACCAAGTCCGCACACTTCATTCCTGTCAGCATTTCTTATACTTCAGAGCGGATAGCTGGTATTTACATTAAGGAGATTGTCCGATTGCATGGAGTTCCGGTTTCTATTATTTCCGACAGAGGTACTCAGTTCACATCTCAATTTTGGAGGGCAGTTAGAGAGGTATGGGTACTGAGGTAGAGTTGAGCACTGCATTTCATCCTCAGACCGACGGGCAGTCAGAAAGGACTATTCAGATTTTGGAGGACATGTTACGGGCTTGTGTGATTGATTTTGGTGATTCATGGGATCAGTTCCTGCCACTAGTGGAGTTTGCATATAATAACAGCTACCAGTCTATTATTACTTAGCATGGTTGAATTCGATGTGATTTTAGGCATGGATTGGCTATCTCTATACCATCCGGTTCTCAACTGTCACGCCAAGACCGTGACCTTAGAGATTCCCGGATTTCCAAGGATTGAGTGGAGAGGTTCGATGGAGTACGTACCTAGCTGGGTGATTTCCTTTATGAAGGCTCATCGTATGATTGGGAAGGGGTGTGAGTCTTATTTGGCCTTTGTGAGGGATGTTAGTAGTGAGACTCCTTCCATTGATTCAGTTTTCGTGGTCCGTGAGTTCCCGGACGTTTTCCCAGCAGACCTACCAGGCATGCCACCTGACAGGGACATTGATTTTGGTATTGACTTATTGCCTGAGACCTAGCCTATCTCTATTCCTCCTTACCGCATGGCCCCAACAGAGTTGAAGGAATTGAAGGAACAACTTCAGGAACTCCTAGATAAGGGGTTCATTCGGCCTAGTGTATCGCCTTGGGGTGCACCGGTGTTGTTCATAAAGAAGAAGGATGGATCCATGCGTATGTGCATTGACTATAGGCAGATAAACAAGGTTACGGTGAAGAACATGTATCCTTTTCCCCGTATTGATGACTTGTTCGATCAGCTTCAGGGGGTTAGGGTGTTCTCCAAGATCGACTTGAGGTCTGGGTACCATCAGCTGAAGATTCGGGATTCTGATATTCCGAAGAATGCTTTTAGGACCAGATATGGCCACTATGAGTTTCTGGTTATGTCTTTTGGGCTGACCAATTCCCCAGCCGCGTTCATGCATTTGATGAACAACGTGTTTCAGCCTTACCTTGATTCATTCGTTATTGTGTTCATTGATGACATCCTGGTGTACTCTCACAGCCAGGAGGAGCACGCTCAGCATTTGAGGGTTGTGTTGCAAAAATTTAGGGAGGAGAAGCTTTATGCAAAGTTCTCCAAATGTGAGTTTTGGCTTGGTTCAGTAGCTTTCTTGGGTCACATAGTGTCTAGTGAGGATATTCAGGTGGACCCGAAGAAGATAGAGGCGGTGCAAAGTTGTCCCAGACCGTCCTCATCTACGGAGATAAGTAGTTTCTTGGGTTTGGCGGGTTATTACCATCGCTTTGTGGAGGGATTTTCTTCTATTGCTTTACATTTGACCAGATTGACCCAGAAGGGTGATCCATTCAGGTGGTCCGATGAGTGTGAGTAGAGATTTCAGAAGCTCAAGTCAGCACTGACACAACTCCAGTATTGGTATTGTCTACAGGTTCGGTTTCTTACACAGTCCATTGTGATGCTTCTAGAGTTGGATTGGGAGCGGTGTTGATGCAGGACGATAGGGTGATTGCCTACGCATCCAGACAGTTGAACATGCACGAGAATAATTATCCAGTGCACGATCTTGAGTTAGCTGCCATTGTTCATGCCTTAAATATTTGGCGGCATTACTTGTATGGGGTACAGTGTGAGATTTTCACTGATCATCGTAGCTTGCAGTATCTTCTAAGATAGAAGGACTTGAATTTGCATCAGAGGAGATGGTTAGAGCTTCTTAAAGACTATGACTTAACTATTTTGTATCACCCGGGAAAGGCCAATGTAGTGGCCGATGCCTTGAGTCGCAGAGCCGAGAGTTTGGGGAGCCTGACTTACCTTTCAGTAGCAGAGTGACCGTTAGCACTTGATGTTCAGGCTTTAGCGGGACAGTTGGTGAGATTTGATTTGTCAGAGCCTCCGCGAGTGGTAGCTAGCATGGCTTCCCGGTCTTCTTTACTTGAACAGATTAAGGCACGACAGTATTATGACCGCCACTTGTTAGTTCTTCAGGATAGAGTTCGTCAGGGTGATGCCCGGGATGTGACTATCGATTATGACGGGATTATGAGGATTCAGGTCCGTATTTGCGTGCCCAATGTGGATGGTATTCGGGAGTTAATGTTAGCAAAGGCTCACAGTTCATAGTATTCTATTCATCCGGGTGCCGCGAAGATGTACTAGGATCTGAGGCAGCAGTATTGGTGGAGGCGGATGAAGAGAGATATTGTTGAGTATGTAGCACGGTGTCTCAACTGCCAACAGGTCAAGTATGAGCACCAGAGACCAGGTGGATTACTTTAGAGGTTAGATATTCCAGAGTAGAAGTGGGAGCGGATCACCATGGACTTTGTAGTTGGGCTTCCACGAACTTCGAAGAGTTTTGATGCTATTTGGGTCATTGTGGATAGATTGACCAAGTTCGCGCACTTCATTCCTGCCAGCACTTCTTATACTTCAGAGCGGTTAGCTGGTATTTACATTAAGGAGATTATCCGATTGCATGGAGTTCCGGTTTCTATTACTGAGGTAGATTTGAGCACTGCATTTCATCCTCAGACCGACGGGCAATCAGAAAGGACTATTCAGATTCTAGAGGACATGTTACGGGATTGTGTGATTGATTTTGGTGGTTCATGGGATCAGTTCCTTCCACTAGCGGAGTTTGAATATAACAAAAGTTATCAGTCCAGTATTCAGATGGTCCCGTATGAGGCTTTATATGGTAGGAGGTGTAGATAGCCGGTTGGTTGGTTTGAGCCTGGTGAGGCTAAGTTATTGGGCACAGATTTGATTCAGGATGCGTTGGAGAAGGTGAATTTGATTCAAGAGTGACTTCGTACGGCGCAGTCTAGGAAGAAGAGTTATGCGGACCGGAAGGTTCGGGATGTGTCTTTTATAGAAGGGGATAAGGTACTGCTGAAGGTATCACCCATGAAGGGTGTTATGAGGCTCGGAAAGAGAGGAAAGCTAAGTCCGCGCTTTATTGGTCCCTTCGAGGTGCTTCAGAAGGTTGGAGAGGTGGCTTATAGACTTGCCTTGCCACCCAGTCTATCGAGTGTTCATCCGTCATTCCATGTGTCGATGCTCAGAAAATATGTTGGTGAACCGTCTCATGTGTTAGACTTCAGCACAGTTCAACTCGAGGATGATATGTCTTATGAGGTAGAGCCAGTGACTATTTTGGCTCGCGAGGTCAGAAAGTTGAGGTCAAAGGAGATAGCTTCAGTGAAGGTGCAGTGGACATGTCAGCCAGTGGAGGAGGCTACTTGGGAGACCGAGCGGGAGATGCAGGGCAAATATCCTCAGTTGTTTGAGACTCTAGGTATGTTTCTAGACCCGTTCGAGGACGAACGTTTGTTTAAGAGGGGGAGAATGTAACGACCCGATCTGTTGTTAAGTAAAAACCTGCATTATAATTACTATTATTGACTTGTTATAGATTGGTTATTCTATTATTGATTTGTTAGAGTTGATAGGCTTGAAATCGGAATGGTTATATGAGAATCAGTCACTTAGTCCTTAAGAATAACCTTAAAATGAGAAAAGCCAACTAAGAGTTGACTTATCGGCAAACAACCTCGGAATACAGATTTTATGGTTCGAATAGCTTCGTTAGGTGATTTGAGACTTAGGAGTGTGTTCGTAATAATTTTGGGACGTCCGATGTAGAATTAGACTTGAATTGGCGAAAGCTAGTTTTTGGCGATTTTCGGACGGCAGTGGAAAATAGGCTATCGGGGTCGGAATGCAATTCCGACAGTTTAAGCAGGTTAGTAATGTCATTTTGGATGTGTCTGAGAAATTTCAGGTCAATCGGAGTTGTTTTGGATAGTTTTGGCATCGTCGGAGGATTTAGAAATTTTCAAAGTTCTTAGGCTTGAGTCCGATGTAAATTTGGTGTTTTGATGTTAGTTTTGGTGTTGTGAGAGTGCAAATAAGTTTGAATGATGTTATGGGATGTGTTGGTAACTTTGGCTGGAGTCCCGAGGGGATCAGGATTGATTTCGGTTGGTTAACGGGCATTTTTGGACTTAGGTAAATTGCTGGTTTTCTGGTTTTTGTGCAGCAGGTTTTCCTTCACTGCGATTGCGCAGGGATAGTCGCGATCGCGTAGTGCAATTTGTGAGGGGAAATTTTTTACTCTGCGATCGCATAGGTATGTTTACGATCGCAGAGGTTGAGCAGGTTGAGCAGTTTGATCGCGTGGGGCATGTTGCGGTCGCGTAAGGATAGAGGGGTGCGCGTGGGGGCTGGTCAGTGTGCTTCGCGATCGCGTGTGATGGGCTGCGATCGCGTGGGTTTGAGTTGCTGTGAATCGCAATCGCGGTGAAGATATCACTGGGCATATTTAATTAAACCCTTCCGCGACTTAAACCTTATTTTACACCATTGTTGTACGGAAAAGAGCTTTGGGGTCGAATTTTGAAGAGGGTAATCCTTGTTCTTCATAGAGGTAAGTGTTTTGATTATTAAACCTCGATCATGGATGATTATAGAACATAAAACCGGTGTAAATTCATGGAATATTAGTAGAAAAAATTGGATTTTTGGGCTTGAGATTATGAGATCTTTAAGGGTCGATTTGAGGAGTCAAACGAACTCCGATTTTGGTGTTCTTTATATGTACGGACTCGTGAGATGACAAAGAACAGTTTGATATAAAAATTTCTGAATTTAAGGACGTGGGACCGGGGGTCGGGTTTGACCAATTTCTGAATTTTTGAGTATTTTTGATACATTTCGATTGGGATTAGTTCCTTAGCATATTATAATGATATACATCTGATTGTTGGTAGATTTGGAGCACTCGGAGGCCGAATTTAGAGGCAAGGGCACTACGGAGTAGTGTGTTAGTCGGTTTTGAGGTAAGTAACGCTTCCAAACTTGGAACTGAGGGTTCGAAACCCCAAACTATTTGACATTTGCTGTTAATTAAGGTGACGCACTTGCCAAGTGATGGGCATGCGGGCGTTTATCGAATATTTGTAGCCTGGCTCATCCCATGGCACTGTCTACTGGTTACTCTAGATTGATATTGTACTGTGAAGGTGGTAATTACCTTGAACGAAATAGAAATCATGCTAAGTATAAATGTTAAAGCTTCACGCCGATGTGTTTAGACCGGAATGGTCGATTATTGCTGTCTCTATATGTGATTATTTATTTCATGTACTCAGTCTTGTTATAGTATATGTTTCATGCCTCAGTCTCGTAAGTTGCTACTTTATTCTATATTATCATTGTTTTGAGCTGATTTTCATATATTAGAACATTGTGAGTGACACTGGAAGGTACTGACTGAGTGAGGCTTGGAACCTGGTCTTGAGACAGTTATGAGGTCGGACTGCACACAGCAGCGATCCTAAAATCATGCCTTCGTTGGCTTGATATAGAGCTTGGGCTGAAAGGAGCTCCTCCTGAGTCTATACACCCTCAATGAGCGCACAAATATTGAGGGATGGATTTCCCTGGGCATGGATTTGTCCGAGTATTCTGTTCCGGAGATGGATTTCTCCGTGGGGGCTGGATCGGCCTTTTTCCTCAGTACTGGTTTTCCCAAAAATATTGGATTTATTATTATTATTATTATTATTATTATTATTATCATTATTATTATTATTATTATTTTTTAATTTTATTTATTATTATCATTATTATTATTATTATTATTATTATTATTATTATTATTATTATTATCATTATTATGATTATCATTATTATCATTATTATCATTATTATTATTATTATTATTATCATTATTATGATTATCATTATTATTATCATTATTATTATTATTATTATTATTATTATTATTATTATTATGATTATTATTATTATTATCATCATTATTATTATTATTATCATTATTATTATTATTATTATCATTATTATGATTATCATTATTATCATTATTATCATTATTATTATTATTATTATTATTATTATTATCATTATTATGATTATCATTATTATTATTATCATTATTATTATTATTATTATTATTATTATTGCAATTTGTTAAAAGGGGCATTTTATGGGAAATTGTATTTTGTTAGATAAAATGGGTGGCTTGCCTGGTTCCATGACAGGCGCCATCACGACTCCGGAAATGGGTCGTGACACATATGCCCACTGATTAAAAATAGTAATGAAAACATGTGCATACACTTTTCCTCTAATTCACTACAACCTCACAATCACTCATTCCTCACAATCACTTCATCATCAAAGCCACTCATTCCTCTCAGTCGCTCGGTAATCGCACTCAGTAGGTACCTGCGCTTACTGTGGAAGTGGAGACTCCGGAGGGGCGATTCCAGCTCAAGCACTATAAGATGCCAATCATAGTATGAATCAATTAGACATGCAGCGGCACGCAACCTGCTCCCATAAATACTCTCACAATCAGGCCCTCAGCCTCACTAAGTCATCAATCTCTCCAGTCTCGGGCTCTCAAGAATCATGATAATCGGCCCAAACAATAAGGATATAATGTATCAATAAAGGACAACAAAGACTGAGAAACAATATGCAAGTAAAGGGTGTGAATGAGTACAAAATGGCAATTTAGCAAATACTTCAGCATGTAACACGACTTCTGTGGGTCTCAACAATACCAACACGTAGCCTAAGCATGATTTCTAACATAGATGTCCGCTCAAATTCTCTAACACATGGTGAAAATACGGGTAACAACAAGATTATTCAACTATACAGTTCCATGGAATTGACCAAGTCAAAATTCCTACATGCACGCCCACACGCTCGTCACCTAGCATGTGCGTCATCTCAACGCCAACCACATCACACGTAATTTGGGGTTTCATACCTCAGAACCAAGTTTAGAAGTGACAACTTACCTCAAACCGTGCAAATCCCTACTCCAATAAGTCCTTGCCTCGCGAATTAGCCTCTGAATGCCTCAAATCTAGCCACAACCAATTCGATACAATCAATACGATCTAAAGGAATGAATTCCATAAGAAAATACTAAGGGTCTGTTTGGAAAGCCACCCGGTAATTAGAATTACGTAGTCTAGTAATTACGACTACCTGTTTGTTGTCATAACGTAATTACATTGTAATTACAAGCCTACTGTTTGTTGCACAAGTGTAATTACACAGTTCGATTAAATTTTAAATAAATTTTCAAAACTTAAAAGTTAAAAATAATAAAAATATGCATATAAATAATTTTGTATAAGTATAAATGATAATAGATTTGGTATTTAAGATGCATATTTTTTTCTTGAATATACACTAATTAGTAATCATATAATTATAACTAATATTATAAAAATATTATATATATATATATATATATATATTTATATATATATTAAATTTATAATATTTAATTTAATTGATTATAAACCGATGGGCCGTGATGAATTATATGTTTAAATTGCAATTTCATACTCAGTCATATTCATTCATTTCATATCATATCTCAGTCTCTGTTGCTATTTATTGATACACCATATCATCATTTTGGGCTAGTTTCATGACATTGTGAGCCCGAGAAACTGGAGAGATTGAGGTCGAGGGCCTGATTTGAGTGTTATTTATGGGATCGGGTTGCACGCCGCAACATATTTTATTTATTTACACCTGAATTTGGCTTATTATAGTGCTTGGGCTGAAGGGGCCCCTCCAGAGTCTGCACACCCATAGTGAGCGCAATTGATATTATAATGAGGGATGGATCTTCCCTGGGCATAGATCTAGCCTTATTGGGCGTGATGAGTGGAAATGCGAGACAGTGAGATTGAGTACTCTGAGCGTATGAGTACATGAGTTCATCACTGTGCTGCATTGCATTAGACATGCATACTTGATATGTAGGCCTAGACAAGTATTTTTCCTCATGCCATCTGATAATGGAATTTCTTATTTGTTGTAAAAGTTTTTGAGAAAAATCACAGGTTTCAGACTTACTCATATTTTCAGTGATTTCGGCAATTTGAGTTTTACTGTTATACTTGAAAAGAAAGCATTTATTTTCCAGAATTGTATACGAGCTGAGCATTTATTTATTGAGTTATTTCTTGTACCATCTTTACTATATTATTATGAACTGTTGCTGTTTACTGGAGTTGGACTCTGACCCTTCTCCCAGCTCTTCACTACTTTCAACCTAAGGTTAGATTTGTTTCTTATTGAGTACATGGGGTCGGTTGTACTCATACTACACTTCTGCACCTTGCGTGCAGATGTTGAGTGCTGATGTTGCTGTGCATGGCGGGAGCTGGATCTGAAGATGTTCCTGCGTTCTTGTCATAACTGCCTCTTGATCTTGGTAGATTTAGAATTTTTAATCTGTTTATGTATATTCAGACAGATGATGTATTTATTTCATACTAGCTTTGTAAACTCTAAATCTTAGAAGCTCATGATTTGTACTACCAATACTTGGGAATTCTTGTATAACAATCCATTTGTATTATCTCTTAATAAATATCATTTGAAATGATTTATATGGCGGGGCCCTGTCTCGACCCAAACCGATGGGCCGCGACGAGCACCCAGTGCCTTACTTAACTGAGTACCAACATAATGTATCTTTTCGTATCATGCTATCATAGGTAAATGAGATGGAAAGGATGATGTGGGATAACTAGAACAAAACATGTAATACCAACTTATAAATAAGACATACGGGCCTATAAGACCAAAATTATGACTCGCACACTGAACATAGGCCGACAAGGCCATACAATATTTTACGTACATGACATATGTCTACAAGCCTCTAAGAGTACATAAGTATCATAAAGGTTGGGACAGGGCCCCACCATACTAAACAATACACGTCCAAATTATACTGACCAAATAAGCAACTCCGGAGCAATGGAGCGCACCAACATCTTTCGCTGAGCTGATATCCTACTTAGAGGACTTTCGATCTGTCTATCGGGACCTGCAGGCATGAAACGCAGCGTCCCCAGGAAAAAAGGACTTCAGTACAAATATGTACCGAGTATGTAAGGAATAAAAATCAGTAAATAATAGACATGAGAGAAACATGGAATAAAAGACTCCACATGTAAGTCTGAATAGCTTTGTGAATCATTTAATACTTATAATGTCATGCATGTGCGTATAAATGTCATACTATGCATAGGTATATGTGTTCATAACATCATCAAGCCTCTGAGGGCATCCCATCATATCATCTCAGCCACTGTGGGAAATCATCAACGTATACCAGCTGATCAGGTGGTGGTGCGTATATAACGCCGTAACCTTTTACCATATCCTATATACATATATATGAGTATATAATGCCATCTGGTCATGGGTCAATGTACATGTATAAATGAATGGAATCCATGAGAAATACGTCAGTAAAATCTCTCGGAACGTCATAAGACCATTATACCTCTAATTAATATCATGAAATAAACTTTATCAACTTATGTATTTCTGAGACCCATGAACAGAATTGAATAATAAGACATATGGGGAATCAAGAACATAGGAACCTCTAGTATTTCTATGAATAGAACCATTTATGGAAGTTGTGCATTTGCTCGTTTCGTTTGTATCTTATGGATCATGCCAAAAGAAAAGAAGAGATAGACTTAACATACCTGAGCCGATTGTCTTGACAATCCCTCTAACACGCCAATCGCGATGAAACACGTAACGACGAGATCCAAATAGGGAAAAAATACATATGATATTCTTGAGAAATATTGTACCTCACTTCCTTAGAATCGCAAATCCCACGTTGCTATAGTATTAAGTAGTCTTCGTATGAATTGTTTGAAGCAAATCATGTTGTTGTTTGAGAATTATGATCTCTTGAGAATTGCTGAAACCTTTTTCATTCCCTTGTAGAGATTAAAAAGTACATTTAGAGAATCATTTAACCTTTGGGTGTGGGCCCCACATTTTAAATGACTAAGCCACGTAACTCCTAAATGTGCCACCTTATTAAGTGAACTTAGGAGTCATATTTATCTAAGCATTTTCTGCCAAATTTCTAACATCCCACGTGGATGTTACCCCCTTATAATTATCCACAAATCTCACTTAAATATTTATCCATAAATTTTTTAATTAATTAGCTAATCTCCCACCAAAAATATCTAATTACTCAATCATCCACATAATTAAGAATTATCTCAACTTACTTAAAATACTACTCACTATTAACACACTTTATATATCTTATTATCATGGTCATGTGGTACCTTGTATGGTACTAGTCCATAAATACTGGGTATTGCAGCTTCGACCGTATTTTATCTCAAAATGTCAAATATCGACGAAATTTATTTTCTTAGATTTGCTTACCCTCTCACCTTCACGAATTTACTCACCACTTGTTTGAAATAGCATAATTATTATAATCTCAAAATAATCTCATTCCCGAACTTACGTCGACTAACTTACGACGAAACTTTAACATACGAAAATACGGGATGTAACATCATTCCCTCCTTTGGAACATTCGTCCTCGAATGTTTACTAATGTACTTATCATTATCATAACCTATAGTTTTTGCGAATACTTTAGTACTCTTCTTTCCATCTAGGAAACTGTCTGTAAATATATCCAAAGGCAAGGTCATTTTCCCTTTTAGGCCTCTTTCTCACACCACGACTTGTGGTCGGAATCCTTCTAATCTCGTAACTATTTCTACCTTCTATCATGCAGCCTGTACGACTGAGACCTTGTAAGTGTACCTATGCGACTCTTCTATCCTTTTTCCTTCAGTTTTTAGCCAATCTCTTGGCCTTACTTTATGAACATATATAGATCTTGGCAAGATGTCCCTCTAGGCATCTATAAGTACACTGAAGTTCTTTTCTCGGTACTTTGTTGAACTTACGAATATTGCTATATCTTATTTCATAGACCTGGTTATCCATCCGTATGACTTACTACATCTAAGTAGGTCATACTGTACCATAACTCTTACTTCGATTTATTGTTACTGAGGTCTTGTGATGACCCAAGGGGTCATTTTATAAATTTAGACTCAGTTCCATGATTAATAGCCATAAATAGACTAACTTTAATACCTCTATTTGCGTGCTTAGTCCGGGCGTGAAATCGGAAAGCTTTTATGTGAAAATATGAGAAATAATGATTTCTAGAATTTAAATTTGATTATAGTTGAAGTAAACGGACCCAGCTCTGTGTTCCGATGATGCCGGGAGGTCCGCTATAAAATATGGGACTCGGGCATATGCCCGAAAATGAATTCCGAGGTCCCAAGACTTAGAAATCAATTTTTGAAAGAAATAGTTTTGCTGAAATGTTTATGAATTATAGAAAAAAATAATATTGTAAATAATTGGTATCGGGCCCGTATTTTGGTTCCAGAGATCGGTACAAATTTGTTTATTAAAAGGTTAACTGTGAAATTTGGTGAAAAACGGAGTTCGTTTGACGTGATTCGAACATCCGGTTGAAGAGTTATGAACTTTAAGTGTTCTTGATGAAAATGATGAGTTTTGAGGTTTAATTCATAGTTTTACATGTTATTTTCATGATTTGATCGCACGAACAAGTCCGTATGATATTTTTAGACTTGCGTGCATATTTTGTTTAGAGCCCCGAGGGCTCAGGTGAGTTTCAGATAGGCCATGGGGTGTTTTACACTTAAAGAGAATTGCTAGTTTTCTGTTTGCTGGTGTTCAGATTTTCTTACTATGCGATCGCATAGGTAGGTTCGCGATCGCATAGTGTAAAATAGAGGGCCCCTTTTTTTGATATATGCGAATGCATAGCCAGGCATGCGAACGCATAGGTCACCTGGGCTGACTCTATGCGAACACACCCTGGACTATGCGAACGCACAACATTAAACATGTCTGGGGGAGGGGAGGCCAGTACTCTATGCGATCACACCACTCCCCACGCGAACGCGCTGCCCAGTCTCCCATAAGCCTATGCGAACGCATGCTCTTGAGTGCGAACGCATAGGTCTGTCGCCCAGCTAATATAAATACTCTTTTAAAAACGGGCATACCTTCTTCTTCACCATATTTTCGAGGTTTACAGCCCTAAGAGAGATTTTATTCAACAATTATCATCCCCAAGCAATAGGTAATCAATTCTAAACTTTGTTCTTTCGATTCCTTACTTTTTTTCATCACTTTTAAAGCAAAAACTAAGAATTTTCATGGTAAAATTGAAGATTTGGGTAGAATTAGGGAATTTTGTAAAAATCGAATTTTTACATCGAATTAAAGTCGGATTTAAAAACTAATAGTATATTTGGGTTCGTGGGTGAATGGGTAAACGTAATTTGGTCTGAACCCCGAGTTTAGACCAAGCGGGCCCGGGGTCGGGTTTTCACTTTTTTTGAGAAAATTTAGGAAAAGTCATATTTTTCAATAAAGTTAGTTCCTTTAGCATAAATTGATGATATTGAGTTAATTATGATTATATTCGAGCAAGTTAGAGGTGAATTCAAAAGGAAAAGCCATAATTGAGCAGTGAGTGGCCTACGAAATTGAGGTAAGTGTTTGGTCTAACTTTGACTTGAGAGAATAGGAATCCCCACTTGTTTGCTATGTGAAATGCATGTGTGTGGTGTATAGGTGAGGTGACGAGTATCTATGCACCACAAAATTTCCTGTTAAACATGATTCCTTTCCCGTTCCCAACTTAATTGATTCTTGTCTTAATTGTTCTATGTTCATTATTGCTTCTATGACTACTGGGTCTTGTTATTTTGTTGATTAAATATTGTTGTGGTTATTTTTGGAAACAGTATTGGTTGTTTTAGCTGGTTCCCTTGTGGTACAAAACGGTTGAGCGGGTTGACATTGTTTTTACGATATATATATGTGCATAGTTATGTTCCTGTTGGTTTCATGGTTGAGAGGATATTGATGAAGTTATGAGAAAAATATAATTTCTTATTTATAATTGTTGAGACAAAAATATTGTGAAAGGCTTGGCCTATATTGTGAAATTTATGAATAAATTGATATGAGATATCTGGTGGGAGCGGGTTGCACGCCGCAACAAGAAATGATAAGGGTGGAAAGGTGTATCGAGTTGCACGTCGCAACAGGAGTAACAACGGTGATATATTTAGGGATGAGCAATAAGAGTGGACATGTGGGAGCGGGTTGCACGCCGCAACAAGGAGTAATAAGGGAGGACATTTATATTTTTACTGAATTTCAAAGAAAATAAAGATTTGAAGGGCTTAAAAGTTTATTTTACTAATCTTCTTATTTTCGGCACTACTTTTATTTAAAGTTAAAGTTTGGAAACTTGGAAATTATTTGAGAATTGGTTATAGATGAGGCCTCAAAAAAGGCAGCTGAGTTATTTTATTATTGTTGCATTACTTAATTCTTTATTTAGATTTCCTTCTTCTTTATATATTATTGTCACAGGTTGTATTGCTAAAACTCCGCCGTAGCCTCGTCACTACTTCGTCGAGGTTAGGTTCGGCTCTTACTCTGTAGATGGGGCCGGTTGTACTTGTGAACAACTATTTTTTGACCACACCCAAATTCTATACTATTTTTTGCTATAAA
>ML371799.1:137786-149352 GCA_005239525.1 Nicotiana knightiana | reverse complement strand
GTTCGAATATATATACGCGTATATAATGCCGTTCGAATCATATATATATATATATATATATATGTATATATATATATATATGTATATGGGATATGTGAAAGGTTATGGCATTATATACGCACCACCACCTGATCAGCTGGTATACGATGATGATTTTGCCCACAGTGGTCGATATGATATGATGGGTTTCCCTCAGAGGTTGATGAGGTTATGAAACATATACCTATGCACGACATGACATTCATACGCATATGCATGATGCTAAAAGTCATTTATTATTTATAGATCTATCCAGACATACAAGTTGAATCAATTACTCTATATCTCTTCCATGTCTCTTATGTATTTATTTATGTGCTACATACTCAGTACATTATTCGTAGTGACGTCCTTTTTGCCTGAGGACACTGCATTTCATTCCTGCAGGTGCAGGTAAGTGAACTGACGGTCCCCCTCTTAGGATTCCTGATCAGCGAGAGTTGGAGTGCTCCACTTAATCCGGAGCTACTTTTGATTTTGGTACGATACGTTTGTATATAGATATATATGGGTATGACGTGGCTCAGTCCCTTCTTTATACAATTATGTTTCTATTAGAGGTCTGTAGGCAGTATGTCTAGTTGGATAGTATGTGGCCTTTCCAGCTTCCAGTTTTGAGATGTATAGTTGTCTATAGCAGCCTTGTCGGCTCGTCCTACGTATGTTGTACGTATATGTATGTATGCCTTTTTGTGCTAATTTCCTTCATTTATATTGTTCTCGTAATTCAGCAGATGTTATTCAGTTTCATATTTTAGACACATGTTTAGGGGTGTTTGACAGGTAGGACTCAGGCACCCGTCGCGGCCCATCGGTTTGGGTCGTGACAGAAGTGGTATCAGAGCAGTTCTTTCCTAGGGTTGTCTATAGAACGTGTCTAATAGAGTCTTGTTTATGGGTGTATTGTGCACCACACTTATAAACATGAGGCCACAGGACATATAGAATGTTATCCTCTCTTTTTATCTCAGATCGTGCAATACAAGAATTCATGTTCCTAATGATACGTTATATTTTCAGCAATGCCCCCAAAGAGCACGGCCGCCCAGAAGGGAAAGTCCGTGGCTGGTGAGACTACTAGTCGAGCGCCACGAGTTACCAGGGCTCGGGGAGAATCTCATGGTGAGGTTCCATATCAAACTTAACATACCCCGCCTTTTCCAGAAGAGCTCCGAAGGGCACCAGCTTCAGCGCCCGCCCCTGTACATTCAGCACCTCAGCCGGATGCGCCGGGTCAGGAGATGAGAGATTTTGTTCATTTATTGACCCAATTAGTAGCCGCACAAGCTCGGCGTCAAGAAATAGGTTTCGGTCATGCAGATTGGTCCGTGAGTGCGAGGGTTCGTGACTTTATTAATTTAGACCCTCCGGTATTCATTGGAGCAGACCCGAATGAGGACCCTCAGGTATTTATTGATAGAGTGCAAAGGACGTTATGGGTAATGAAGGCCACTGCGACTGAGTCAGTTGAGCTAGCATCCTATAGACTCCGAGATGTTGCAGTTAATTGGTACGAGTCTTGGGAATTCTCCAGAGGTGAGAATGCCCCTCCAGCGGTATGGTAGGAGTTTACAGAAGCTTTTCTTCGTCATTATCTTCCACCAGAGCTTAGGCGAGCCAGAGTTGATAGGTTCTTGACCCTTCGGCAGGGAAACATGAGTGTTCGGGAGTACAATCTTCAGTTTGATTCGTTGGCTAGGTATACTCCCACTATTGTATCTAATATGGAGGATCGGGTTCACTGCTTTGAGATGGGATTAGAGCCTCACTTGCTTAACGATTGTATGTCGATTTCACTTTATCCAGACATGGATATTTCTCGTATGTAGGAATACACTTAGGGTGTAGAGGAGAATAAATAGAAATAGAGGGCCGACCGTGAGCATGATAAGGCCTAGAATAAGAGAGCGAGGTCTTCGGGTCCTTCTGGTGAGTTTCGAGGTGGTCAAAGGCAACAGTATTCGAAATATCCATCCCATCCCTCGGCTAGCGCGCCCCCTTAGTTTGACGATAAGAGATTTGATCGTTCTACATATTGACGGCCTGGTCAAAATTTTAGGGCCTCAGGTTCTCAGTATAGGGGTGAGTCAAATCAGATGAGGCCACCCTTGCCACGATGTACTCAATGTGGTAAGCAGCATACCAGGCAGTGCCGTATTAGATTAGGTGTTTGTTATACTTGTTGTTATCCAGGCCACGTTATGAGGGATTGTCCAATGAGAGGTGATGCAAGCGTAGCTCAACCAACAGGATCTGTAGCCGATTTTTCATCATCAGTACGCCCCCTGGTCAAGGTCCCCATGCACCAATGAGTCGTGGTAGAGGCATAGGCGAAGCATCTAGCTCGAGCAGCCCTCAGAACTGCATTTATGCGTTGGCATGATGACAGGTTAAAGAGTCATCGTCTGATGTTGTTACAGGTATATTATCAGTCTTCTCCTATGATGTATATGCACTGATTGATCCAGGTTCCACCCTATCATATGTTACTCCATTGGTTGCTAGTAAGTTTGAAATAAAACCTGAGTTGGTTAAACCTTTTGAGGCATCTACACCTGTTGGGGACTCGGTGATAGCTAAGAAGGTATATAGGTGTTGTATAATAATAGTTCATGGCCGACCTACCGTAGCAGACTTAATCGGGTTAGATATGGTTGAATTTGATGTTATAATGGGTATGGATTGGTTGGCTTCTTGTCATGCCAACATTGATTGTAGATCAAAGATAGTCCGATTTCAATTTCCGGGGGAGCCTGTTTTGGAGTGGAAAGGTAACACGGCATCGCCGAGAGGTAGATTTATTTCCTATCTCAAGGCAAGGAAGATGATCAGAAAGGGCTGTATTTATCACTTAGTTCGGGTTCAGGATGTGGAAGTAGAGTCACCAACCATTCAGTCCATCCCTGTGGTAAATGAGTTTCCAGATGTCTTCCCTAGTGAACTTCCAGGTCTGCCGCCAGAGCGAGAAATTGAGTTTTCTATTGACCCACTACCAGATACTCACCCAATATCTATTCCTCCCTATAGAATGGTCCCCACAGAGCTGAAAGAATTGAAAGAATAACTAAAGGACTTGCTTGAAAAAGGTTTTATCAGACCTAGTACGTCACCGTGGGGAGCACCTGTGTTGTTTGTAAGGAAGAAAGATGGTTCCGTACGAATATGTATTGATTATAGGCAACTGAATAAGGTGATAATCAAGAATAAGTACCCGATCCTGAGGATTGACGACTTATTTGATCAGCTACAAGGTGCCAAGTGCTTTTCAAAGATAGACTTGAGGTCCGGGTACCATCAGGTAAGGTTTAAGGATGAAGATATTCCGAAGACAGCATTCAGGACTAGATATGGGCACTTTGAGTTTCGGGTTATGTCGTTCGGTCTGACCAATGCCCCAGCAGTATTCATGGACTTGATGAACCGCGTGTTCAGGCCTTTCTTAGATCTGTTTGTAATTGTATTTATTGACGATATATTGGTATATTCTCGTTCAGAGGATGAGCATGCTGGTCATCTGTGTACTGTGCTCAGAGTTCTACAAGAAAGGAAGTTGTATGCAAAATTTTCTAAGTGTGAATTCTGTAACTTTCCTTAGGCATATAATTTCGGGTGAAGGCATCCGGGTGGATACACAAAAGATTGACGCAGTAAAGACTTGGCCTAGGCCCACAACACCGACGGAGGTTCATAGCTTTCTTGGATTGGTGGGTTATTACAGGAGATTTGTGGAAGGATTTTCTTCCCTTTCAGCACATTTAACAAAGTTAACTCATAAGGGAGTAAAGTTTCAATGGACTGATGCTTGTGAACGGAGTTTCCAGGCATTAAAGGACAGGTTAACTTCAGCACCGGTTCTAACGCTCCCAGAAGGGACCGATGGTTATGTTATCTATTGCGATGCTTTAGGCATTGGATTGGGTTGTGTGCTGATGCAACATGGTAAGGTTGTGGCTTATGCTTCTAGACAACTAAGAAAGCACGAGAAGAACTACCCGACCCACGATTTAGAATTATTTGCGGTGATTCATGCACTAAAGATGTGGAGGCACTACTTGTATGGAATTTATGTTGATATCTATACGGATCATAAGAGCCTGCAGTACATCTTCAAGCAAAAGGACTTGAATCTACGTCAAAGGAGATGGTTGGAGCTACTTAAAGACTATGACGTTGAAATTTTATACTCTCTGGGGAAGGCGAATGTAGTAGCTGACGCCCTCAGCTGTAGATCTATGGCTAGCATGTCGTATTTGCAGCCAGAAAAGAGGGGAATAGCTCGCGAGTTTCATCATCTAGCTAGTCTTGGAGTTCGGTTACTGGATTCAGGTGATATTGAAATTACTATTCAAAATACGGCAACATCCTCTTTAGTAACTTAAGTAAAGGAACGCCAATACGAGGATCCTGTGTTAGTTCGTTATAGGGACACCACCCTTCAAAAGGAGAAGACATAATTTGAAATTTCAGAAGATGGAGTCCTCAAATATCAAGGGCGATTGTGCATGCCTAATGTTGCAGGGCTGTGTCAGCTAGTTATGGGAGAAACTCACTATTCTCGTTATTCTATCCATCTAGGAGCAACACAGATGTATCATGACATCAGGGGAGTATATTGGTGGGACGGAATGAAAAAGGATATAGCAGAATTTGTTGCTCAGCGTCCTAACTGTCAGCAGGTTAAGATTGAGCATCAAAAATCCGGTGGATTTTTGCAGGCTATGAAGATTCCGACTTGGAAATGGGAGATAATCAATATGGACTTCATCATAGGCTTACCCCGTGCCTAGCGTAAGTTCGATTCGATATGGGTGATTGTTGATAGGCTCACAAAGTCAGCCCATTTTCTGCCTGTTAGAACTACATATTCCTCAGAAGATTATGCGAGACTTTATATCAAGGAGATAGTACGACTGCATGGTGTCCCTATATCTATTATCTTGGATAGAGGAGCTCAATTTACAGCTAACTTCTGGAGGTCCTTCCAAAAGGGATTGGGGACTCAAGTAAGTCTTAGTACAACATTTAATCCCCAGACAGACAGTCTGAGCGTACTATTCAAACACTAGAGGATATGATGTGAGCGTTTGTAATAGACTTCAAAGGTAGCTGGGATGATCATCTACCGCTTATTAAGTTCGTGTATAATAATAGCTACTATTCCAGCATTTAGATAGCTCCATACGAAGATCTTTACGGACGGAAGTGTAGGTCGCCTATAGGGTGGTTTAATGTTGGAGAATATGGATTACATGGGCCAGACCTGGTTCAGCAAGCCATAGAAAAAGTAAAGCTTATCTGGGATCAACTATTGACAGCTCAGAGTCATCAGAACTCATATTCGGACGTGTGGCGACGAGATTTAGAGTTCGGGGTTGATGAATGGGTATTCTTAAGGGTGTCACCTATGAAGGGTGTGATGAGGTTTGTGAAGAAAGGCAAACTTAGACCACGATATATTGGGCCTTATAGGATCATTCGGAAAGTTGGCCAAGTATCTTATGAGTTAGAATTGCCTTCAGAGTTGGAGTCTGTCCATCCAGTTTTTCACGTATCTATGTTACGGAAGTGAATTGGCGATCCTACCCAAGTGGTGCCCACGGATGATGTACAGATTATAGAAGACTTGTCATATGAGGAAATTCTTGTTGCCATCCTAGACCGACAAATCCGCAAGCTACGGAATAAGGAGGTAGCCTCCGTGAACATACTTTGGAGGAACAACGATGTGGAAGAAATGACTTGGGAGGCCGAGGAAGACATGAAGTCTAGATATCCCTATCTATTTCCTATTCTAGAGAAGGGTTTGACTGAGACGTCATAACCTTAAGGTGCGTGTACGAATTTTTGTGCTAGCTATTGTTATTGGTCATGTGAGGCCATCATCGTTATTAATGATTATGGTCCTATATGGTGTTAAATTACTGGGTTTCTACAAGAAGATTTGGTAGTGGCATTGTTACAAGGGAGAATCTACCAAGGTTATATAAATTCCGAAAGGTTAAACATTCGAGGACAAATATTTTTAAGGGGGGAAGGATGTCACATCTCGCGTTTTCGTACGTTAAAAGTTTCGTCTTCGGTTAACCAACGTGGACTCGGGGATGAGATCATTTTGACGTTAATGTATTTACGTTATTAGAAAAAAAGCGATAAATATGTGTTATGAAGGATAAAGGGATATACGGATTAAAGAAAACAAGTTTCGTTGAAAAGGACAATTTGGAAAAAATACGGGTCGAGCGATAATACCCGATAATTATGAACTAGTACCATGTAAGGTATAATATGACCACGGTAGTATAATGTATAAAGTATATTAAAAATGAATGGTATTTTCAGGTAATTTAAAATAATTCTTAATTATACAGGTAATTAATTAATTATAGGGTAACGAGACATTATCCGGATAAAAATTATTAAATATTCCACCCCACCCCACCCCACCCCACCCCACCCCACGTGGAAACTAGCCACATTATCAAGAAATGACTAAGATTCATTCCTTGATTAGGTGTCAAATGGATACAAATCTCTTTCATTCTTTTCAAGAATTTGGATATGCAAGTCTTTCCAATTCATTTTCATTTTGAAGACTTTGCATCTAAAGTCTTAAGAACAGAACGTTGCTTTTGCTTTCTGAATTTCAAATTCCATACGTTGGCCTCTTTTATGTCATTAATCCATGAGATTTGGTTTCACTCCCTTGTAAAATATTCAAAACAACAACGTGACGTTGAGGCAGAAGCAAATAATTTCGTTCAAGTGTCAAAGAATCCAAGGCAACAAATTTCGTTCATAAGATTTAAAGAAGTAGAAGCTTCATTTCGTGCAATTAATTCCAGGAACATGTATGTTAAGACCATCCCTTCTTTCTTTTTGGCATGATCCAAATAATACAAATGAAACGAGAAAAATACGCAACTTTCATAAATGACTCTATTCATAGAAATATTAGGTGTGTCTATATTCTTGATTCCCCATGTGAATTATTATTATATCTTCTGTTCGTGAGTCTCGAAAAAATACATATTTGATAAAGTTTATCCGAAAGGCATATTGATTTTATGGCATTCCGAGAAAATCTTATTTAACGTATTTCTTACGCATTTTATGCATTTATACATGTACATTTACCCATGAACAGATGGAATTAAATATGTGTATATATGTATATTATATTTATATGGGATATGGGAAAAAGGTTACGGCGTTATATACGCACCACCACCTGATCAGCTGGTATATGATGATGATGTTGCCCACAATGGTTGAAATATAATTCAAACGGCATTATATACGCATATATATGTATGTATATATATATATATACATATATATATATATATATACATATATATATATATATATACATATATATATATATATATATACATATATATATATGATTCAAACGGCGTTATATACGTGTATATATGTATGTTATATGTATATGGGATATGGGAAATGTTATGGCGTTATATACACACCACCACCTGATCAGCTGGTATACGATGATGATTTTGCCCACAGTGGCCGATATTATATGATGGGATGCCCTCAGAGGCTGATGAGGTTATGAAACATATACCTATGCACGACATGACATTCATACACATATGCATGATGCTAAAAGTGATTTATTATTTACAGAGTTATCTAGACATACATGTTGAATCAATTACTCTATATCTCTTCCATGTCTCTTATGTATTTATTTATGTGCCTTACATACTCAGTACATTATTTGTACTGACGTCCCTTTTGCTTGGGGATGTTGCGTTTCATGCCCGCAGGTGCACGCAGGCGAACTGACGGTCCCCCTTCTTAGGATTCCTGATCAGCAAGAGTTGGAGTGCTCCACTTAATCCGGAGCTACTTTTGATTTTGGTACGATACGTTTGTATATGGATATATATGGGTATGACATGGCTTAGTCCCGTCTTTATACAATTATGTTTCTATTAAAGGTCTGTAGACAGTATGTCTAGTTGGATAGTATGTGGCCTTGCCAGCTTCTAGTTTTAAGATGTATAGTTGTCTATAGAAGCCTTATTGACTCGTCCTACGTATGTTGTACGTATATGTATGTATGCCTTTTTGTGCAGATTTCCTTCATGTATATTGTTCTCGTAATTCAGCAGATGTTATTTAGGTTCATATTTTAGACGCATGTTTAGGGGTGTTTGACAAGTAGGACTCAGGCACCCGTCGCGACCCATCGGTTTGGGTCGTGACAAATTCGCTTAAATCATGTCACGTGTACGTGTACACGATTTGTCACGCTTAATTATTTAAGAAAAACTTGGCCAAAGTCGCTCGAACGCGTACCTTGGTTTTATTCTGAAAATAACTATGTAACGTGTACGTCAAAAATCTTAAAGTTTGCCTACCCCTGTGTTGACGGCCTAAAGATGGCACTAGCGATTAAATAAAATAAAGTGGCGAACTTGTATCACTCGAATTTCAGTTTCATTCCCTTTCAATCCCAACCCATGGCTCCCGACATACATCATTCAAATAATTTCATATTCAACAGCAAAGTAACTATACATTAACCACTCCAATACTTACCAAATTGCCCCAACAGAACACTAAAGTGATTCGTTGATTCAATAACACAATAAGGCAATTAAATGAACCCACCACATGCGTTTATTAAGCAAAACAACTGAATACGTGATGATCTTATTAACACTTCAATTTTTCACCAAGCAACTTCAGGATTAAATCACAACAAAGAATTATGTCACTATTTTTTGATCGCTCCAATTCATTCATGGACAGAATACTTAACATACGAAATTGAGCACACAAATCAGATGGGAGATTCACATTACTTAAACAAAATGAAGAATGCTAAGGTAAGAATGAACCTGTTAAATCAAAATCTTTAGAAAAATCAAGAGGTACAACAGTTCCGACTCCGAAATTCGACTGAAAAAAAATGCATGAACAACTGTGATCAAGAACGGCAACCACACTTCAATCGATTTCCATACCCACCTCAAACAAAATCCATTTTTGTAGCCGAATGAAAATGAACAGTTTTTTTTTCTTTTCTTTTAGTTGGTTGTTTCCTTTTCCTTTTTGTGATCCAAGAGTAGCTGGTTTGATTTCCAACGAGTAGGCGGATTTACTAGCGGAACAGGGATGAACAAGAGGAGTCTCTTCTATTGGCTTTAAATAGGGGGTGAACAACTGTTGGTTTCTATGGTTGGGGTGAAGAAGAAGGTCCAGAAAAATGGCTGAGGGAGTCTTCTGTGTGAAAGAGGTTACGGCTGTGGTGGTGTTGTGGTGAGATGTGGTTGTTTGTGTCTTTGGAGGTGTGGGCGTTGGTAGAGTTCAAGAGGTGAGGAAGAAAAAGAGTCTTAGGGTCTTTATTTATTAGAGGTTCTTCTAGGTTAAGGGAAGAAAAAAAGTCTTTGGGTCTTTATATATTAGGGGGTCATCTAGGTTAAGGGAGTGGGCTTAGGAATCATGAGCTTGGTCTGAATTGGGCCAAATTTTGACCAAATTTACCTTTAAAAGTGGCTCTTTAACTCTACCAGACTAAAAATATTAATTCCTAAAATAATAACTATAAAATTGTGAAATCATTCCTAATTTCACAATTTTGGGGAGGGTCAAAAATTACATGTCTACAGCTGCCCCGGTGGAGAGCCGATTAAGGTGTCGTTCCATCGAGGTTCCGATCCGCGGCCCTGTTATTACATCAAAATAAAAAATAAAAAAAGACTACCTAAGCCTGTCAGCTATGAGTTACAAGATTCCTATCTATAAGTCTTCTGAAGCTTGATCTTGAGTCTTGAATGGTCTTCATGCAGACTTTAGATTTGAACCTTGATGCTTGCTAGCTGCAGGTGCTAGTTCATTGTTCTTCAGCTCTTCGGATCATGACAGGACATTAAAAACTCGTGACTCAGCCACGTCGTGAGAAATCCACATACTGCCTCTGCTTCTGCATTTTGGATACTTCTTCCTTTTTTTGTTTTTTTTACTCTAGATTAAGACTATTTCTGTTGGTCATCTATTGTCGACTCGCATCCTTGCCGCGAGCTTCTGCTACTTCTAACCCGAATTGAATTCTGAAATAACTTCCCTTGTTTTCCAGGTGGGCGCCTGATTTCCAAAACTTGAACTGTATTACCTTATTCTCCAAGTGGACGCCTGATTTCCAAAACTCGAACTGTATTCCCTTATTCCCCAGGTGGGGGCCAGATTGCCAAAAACTTGAAACTGTATTCCCTTTGTTCTCCAGGTGGTGCCTGTTTGCCAAAAACTTGAAACTGTATTCCCTTTGTTCTCCAGGTGGGAGCCTAATTGCCAAAACCCAAACTGTATTTCCTTGTTCTCCGGGTGGGCACCTGATTACCGGAACTTGAACCTGTATTCCCTTGTTCTCCAAGTGGGCGCCTGATTGCAAAAACTCGAACTGTATTCCCTTGTTCTCCAGGTGGGCACCTGATTGCCGGAACTTGAACTGTATTCCCTTGTTCTCCAGGTGGGCGCCTAATTGCCGGAACTTGAACTTGTATTCCCTTGCTCTCCAGGTGGGCGCCTGATTGCCAAAACTCAAACTGTATTCCCTTTTTCTCCAGGTAGACGCCTGATTGCCGGAACTTGAACTGTATTCCCTTGTTCTCCAGGTGGGCGCTTGATTGCCAAAACATGAACTGCATTCCCTTGTTCTCCAAGTGGGCACCTGATTGCCAAAACTTGAACCTGTATTCCCTTGTTCTCTAGGTGGGCGCCTCATTGCCAAAACTAGAACTGTATTCCCTTGTTTTCCAAGTGGGCACCTGATTGCCAAAAACTTGAAACTGTATTCCCTTTATTCTCTAGGTGGGCGCCTGATTGCCAAAACTTGAACCTGTATTCCCTTATTTTCCAGGTGGGCGCCTGATTTCCAAAATTTGAACTGTATTCCCTTGTTCTCCAGGTGGGCGCCTGATTGCCGGAACTTGAACTGTATTCCCTTGTTCTCCAAGTGGGTGCCTGATTGCCAAAACTTGAACTGCATTCCCTTGTTCTTGATCACGCTCAACTATGTCTAATAAAAGACTAAGCGGGCGTTGTAAATATAATCCGGGGTATTATGCCCAGAGTCGATCCCACAGGGAATTTACATATCAAGCAAGCTGTTAGAATACTCAACTGTCACTTGATATTATTTAAATTACTAAATATAAAGATTAAAACTAAAGATTAACTACGCTAAGGTGTAAACAATTGTAATAAAGATCTAAGGTTATGGTTTCCTCCGTCGGTGAATTTACTTCTCGGATACTTTATATAGCTTGATTAGTTGTCTCTATCAATCATGAACACTCTATCTACCATAAATATCTCTCAAGTAATTATGATAATTTACTAGACGCACTCTCTCAAGTTACGTTAGCTAGATTGCATTACAGTTCACTTTAGATTGCACCCGAGGTATCGTTATCTCTAATCCAACCTCTAAACCCTCGGTTATGACTTTAGTCTATACTCCGGGAGTGGTGTTGTTCAAACAACTACCTAATTA